>JAVJIF010016710.1:0-99093 GCA_038442645.1 Agave tequilana | reverse complement strand
AAGAATTTCAAAGTACAAATACCTATTATTTGATTTGGTATATACAAACTTTTGGGATACATTAAGGTATACCAACAATTTGCCATATATACCCTAATATCATAATTATTTTGGCATAAATACTTATATATTTATCCTATATATATATATATATACCAATTTATGCCATGAATCAAAAATTAAAATAGCTCATGAAAGATGAATATTAATTCTAGGGTCATATTAATTTATTATAGGTATTAATTAGGAATGAGGAATTATAAAAAAAATTTCCCTTATATCCGGTACTTGTATTATGAGAAATAATTTTAATAACTAATAATAAAAATAATTAGGCCATTACAACGGGTATGAGAACAACTATTCTGAATCCGCATGTATTTGGCCCAGGTTTTAATATCTGTAAGATAATCGGGTTCGGATCTGATAACTATCATACATGCCCACACTCGACCCGTTGATAGGCCAGCTTGCCAGTCTTATCCTGTGTGATGTTGATGTCTTTCTCTATCCATTTAATTATACATCTACATAGCATTTGAAATGAGGGTCACATTTTTCATATATGTTAATATTCTAGACTTCTCATATCAAACCTTGATCCATTGTTCGTCAAATTGGGTCACGTATCTTATTGTGGATTCCTCGTCCTTCGTCCCCATGCAAGTTACTGGCTAGAATTATTCACTCGACCTTTTTTCCCCCCTAGAATGTCACCATTGTCTAGTTTAATGACAAGTGGAGAGTGAAAAAAATTCTTACGTGAAGTTGCAGGTTCAAGTTCCAAAATCAAGCCTTTCTTCAAACTCATTTTGATTCGAACTATTTAAACATAACCACTCATTCCTTCGGGGTAATATTTTGATTTCATTTATTTTACCACTACCCATTTAGTAATGATTCTCTTCTGAAGCTTCTTCTTTTTATCTATCTTTTATTTCTCTCTTTCTGCATGGATGGAATTCTATAAGTAGTCTCAATGTTATTATAAAAGTAAAGAAACCAGAGAAATGGAGATAATTTAAAGGCCAAATCTCTTGCCCCATCTCAATAGCCAAGACCAAGAGGCTGTAATAGCAAGATATTCTCGCTAGCTCTTGTTGCACTCGTTTCAACGTTTAAAACCATCATGATGGTGCAGAGAATCTATGTTGGCCATAGAACAAAAGGAAATTAACAAAAGAAAGTCCTTTGCACGCTTGCTTTAAAGTTGGTATCTTTTTTTCTCTCAGGCGTTTCCATGGCACTTATTTTTACACAGACAATACGATAGAGCTCACGTAAATTCTTACAAAATATCATAATTAGTGGCTGGCCCCACACTGCCGGGTTGCAACCCAGTCACGAGGAGCTCCCCCTTGATTTTTGGTTAAAAAATCTCGTTGTGCCACGGTGAAAATACTCTTACACCATGATATAGATCTTCTCACGGTGAAATGATTTTTAGGAAACGGTTGCAATGCAACATATGCAATCAGAGAGAGCTCACAAAGGTATCAGATTATTGTATTATAGCCTTAGAATTCTTTATGCTAAAGTGAAGATGTGCTATCTTCTGTTTTCTTCTTTTGTCTCTTTTTTTTTTATCTGCCTCCCTCTGTTTACAATCACTTTAATTCGGATTGTAAATGGTACCTAAAAATCGATAATCTGATCCGATCTTTTACAAACGGGTCGAGTTCGGATCTAAAAATTAGACCCAAATTTCTTATCATGTCAGATTCGGGTATGACTATTGCAAACCGAAACTCGATAACAACCCGAAAAGAGAGTAAATGTTATAAAAGTGATTTCATCCTCGTACATTTCACTATATTTAAATTAATAAATTATAAAAATGAGAACTTGATCATATTATTATAAAACAAGTATAAATAAATTTTCATTTTACATCTAATAAAATTGATTACACTCTAAAAAATAACTCTGATTGAGACTTTAATACACATATTTAAATCCGAATCCCGACCCGAACCCGATGAGAAAGAAGAGATTTCGACCCAAACCCGAATTCCTTATCGAGGTCGGGTTTGGATATGGCATGGACCCAACCCGCACCAGACCCGTTTACACCCCTAACTCAACTATTCCCCTTATATATAGAGTAATATTTTGCTAGAGATAACATATGCATGAGAACTGCAGCTCGTTGGAGGGATCTACGAGGCTGATGTGGATCTCCATCACCTAAAGAAGAGTAGCAAAAAAAGAAAATTGAAAAGGACCTTCCCGTCTCAATCTAATCAATCTCTATGCCTTAATCTAAAAGGCTAAGAGGTTTGTTGGGAAATATAAAGAATTAAATGTGAATCTTTGAGTTGAATTACGACAAGAATCTGTTGATAGAATCAATTGGTTAATAGTTGAGTTGTTCTCTTTCCATTGAGGATGAACGTGGAATATTCACATGGTTCAATTCTGACTTCGAATGAATGAATATTCAAGTCCAAGTTGTCTAATTCAAAAGCCAAAAGGGGAGTAAAGGTAGGTAAAAATATTTAGTTCCACATTGGACATGAGATAAAGCTTGAAGTATTTAATAGAAAAAATGGAACAAAGGGTGTGCCTTTAGGGTACCTAGAGTTTTCACGCGCGATTGGGGGAGACCATGTCCACACGCTCGCGCATGCGCCGGAGCCCGGAACCCGAAGCCTGCGCTCGGGTTCGGGTCCCGGTCCGGTTCTTTTTGAACCGGGTCCCACGGGTATGGTGTGACGGCGGATCACGCCCGCTCCGCTATTCGGACCCGCACAAACGGCTGACAGGAATCGCACACTTCAGACAGAACCGTTGCAACGGTCCTGTGCGGTTTCTGTCTGGAATGATCCGTTACAACGGTTCAGACTGAACCATTTGCAACCGTTCGGCCTCCAAATTACAATTATGCCCTTGCTGGAGCGCTATAAATAGCGCTCCTTTCTTCTATTTTAAAACAGAGACATAACACAGAAAATATAGAAGAAAACTCGCATCCCTTAGCGCTCCTTTCTTCTATTTTAAAAACACAGACAGAACACAGAAAATATAGAAGAAAACTCGCATCCCTCTCTCCCTTCTTATGCAACTCGAATTCCGAACTGCCAAGTGAAGAAGTAACCCAGATTCTAAAATAAGATTCGTTCTGAAAAAAGGCTCAGAAAATTCAACAGATTCTTTACTAGAATTGTTTTCTAAATTTGTGACTCCAAAGAAGAAATTATTTCTGTCTCCCTCCTTTCTCTACAGTGGGTTTTCCTCCAAAGTAAAGACAAATATTCCTCCTTGATATTTGTCTTGGTCCTGCTGCTTTGATATCCTGTGAAGGTACTGTTTAACTACGATTCGACCGTACGGTGATTTGGTAGTGCTATCTAAATACCGTGAAAGAGTATTGTATCTTGGGAGATCAACGTCCAGTAACCCGTTAAGCATCGTAGCGGGAGATAATTGTCTTAAGAGATAAGCTATAAGCGTACGTCACTCCAAGTACTGTACAAGTGAATTAATTTTCTTTATACAGGGATTTTACTGATATACAATATATTGAGACTGACTTATACCAGTCTAATTGGTGTTTAATCAAGGAAGGTAATTGAAAAGTGATTCTGTAATTAAGAAACGTCTATTGAATGAACCTCCCACCTGATATTCACTGACCTGGCCATTTGGATTAGTGAACATTGATTAGTTTGTTAGATTGATTCCTAAATCTAACAATTTTTAAGATAATTAATATTGAAAATACTTATTTCTGTTCTGCTTAAAATGCAGAAAATGTCTGAGACTAATCAAAGATAGCTCAAGTAAGGCACCAAACATGCAGATTCAAAATTTGATGTCTGTTCTACTTCCTAACCCGAAGCCAGAGAAGTTAGGAAAATTCGATGGCATAGAATTCAAGAGGTGACAATAGAAGATGCTTTTTCTACTTGATCACTCTGCATTTGATCAAATTCCTACAAGATGATCCACCAGAACCCAGAACTGATCGAGACTCAGTCCGTTGCAGTCGATGCATGGACGCAAGGTGACTTCCTAAGTCGAAACTATATTTTGAATGGACTAGATGACTCTCTTTTACAATGTTTAGAGTCCAATCACAATGCAAAGAAGTTATGGGCCAGTCTTGATAAGAAGTAAAAGATTGAGGATGCCGTACCAAGAAGTTTCGTCGTAGGACGATTTCTGGAGTACAAGATGGTGGACAACAAGACTGTGATCATCATGTAACACCCGGATTGGTAAACTCTGCGCTAAAATATGTTTATTGATTAAAAATATTTTTTTTTTTGTGATTCTTATGATTTTTTAAACTATATGTTTCTGTGTTAAATAATTCTCATTAATTATTTAATGAAAAATTCGGAATGAATTTAAATTTTTATAAATCATACCAGATTAATTAATATAGAAAACATTGATATTTTATGTATGTTTTGTAGCCGATATAAGTGTGTGTAACGCTTGAATATCATGAGATCTTGTTTATTCGGTTAATATTTCTACTCTTTTCGGATTATACTGATAAGGATATCGTAATCGGTTTATTACCGGATATTCTTTTGATATTAATTATTTTTATTATGAATAGAGGAATACAGAAAAATATATGAAATACTCGGATGTGTATACTGCTGAATACTCGTATAAACACTAGTTATTGATATTTAATCCTAATTTTGGTTTTTATTATGGATTGGGGAGATGAAGAAAGAAAAAGAAAAAAAAGAAAAATATATAAATAAAATAAATATAAGATTTGATTGATTTGGGAATGGAGGAAGTATGGGAAAGAATGGGGAGTAGGTGGGAGTAGGTGGGGGGAGAGAGAGATAAAACTCTCTCATCTTCTCTCTCTCCTCTCTCACTCTCTCATCCTCTCTCTCTAGATGTTTGCCGGAGGCCCATCGGCGGCTCCGGAGGCAAGCGCCGGCGGCACCATGGCAGCAGTTGGGGGGAGCACCAGACCCCTACCCATATGTCTCTCTCTCTTTCTCCCTTATTCTCTCTCTCTCTCTCTCTCTCTCTCTCTATGTGTGGCCCTCAGGCGGCCAGGGGCGTCGGAGTGGCGGGCGCTGCGAAGGCGCCAGCAGCAGCGCGCGGCTGCTGCTGCTGTTTCTTGGGGAAGAAAACCCAAACGGGTTTTGGTTTCGGGTCTAACCCAAACCTGACCCGTTATGCACTCGACTCTTTTAAGTATTAAGGTAAGTTTTTATTTTAGCCCCTGTGAGATTGAATAATTATTTTGGGGCGCTGAAAATTTCAAAGAGCCCCTTGAAAATTTTCAGTTATTACGTATCTAACCTTTTATATTGGTTTTGGTTTCCAAACTATATCTTGGCGATCCGAAGTCGGTTCAGACGATTCTTGAGCCGTTGTGGTCGTGAAAATGAGAGCTCCACTTTTCTCTGTATCTGTATGTGGTATTGGGCATTTAAGAATTTATTGGATGTCGGTGAGTGGAAGTCCTAACTCAAGACTTGTTTTTTTCCCAATTTTCAGAAATCATTATTATTGATAAAACATTGATACTATTAATCTAGTGGAATTAAGATATTATAGTACTAAAAAGATGATTGTGATATTTATTGTAAAAGTGAATGAGTGTTATTGAAACCGAAATCCAATAGGATATCCCGAATGATGAATTGCGGATGTCCTTTGTATATGTGTGCGAACAAAATGGGTATGATACCAAATTGGGACTTTGCTATTTATAATTCGTATAGACGTGACCGTTAAGTGCTTGAACACGTATTAATATGAGTGAACATAGACAATGCAATCATTCGTCTGTGATGAATATTGAAGTTACTTAACCAAAATCGTTAATTGGTAAGTCTACCTCCGATTCATTAAACATTGTAATTTCATATACTTTGACTATTAGGATAATAATGATGTTAGTTAAGTGAAGACTGATATTATATGCAATTGATATCTAAGTTATTATGAAATTTGTATAATACAAACTCTATTTTGACTGATTTCACTCACTGAGCTGTTGAGCTCACCCCACCACAGATTGCTATTTTCAAGTTCCGGTAAGGCGAAGGTCCGGCTTAGAGCTGAAAGGATGTCCTCCTGAGACATTGCATGTATTTTATGGTACAATGTGATTCCCTTTTTGTAAACTCTGATCTTATTAGTAATTGTGAGTTAGTTAGTACTAATGGCAGTGAATAGTGTTATATTTTGATAATGGGAATTAAATATGATGATATGCAGTCTGTATATTGAGTTGAACTGATAAATGGTTTATATATAATATATATATATATGTATGTATATATGTATGTATGTATGTATGTATATTATCAAGGGAAGAAATTCTTATGTATATATTATTTGATTTACTTTTAGATGAATTATATGATGAAAATTTGAAATTTATAAGTATGCTGATGTTAGCCGAAATGTATATTATTGTATTGAGATGAAGCCTATATTTCAGAAGAGATATTGTCGAAATTTCTTTAGTATATTCTGATTAACGAGCGATAAGGTTGATGATTATGAATTTTGAGGTAATTAAACCTGGGACCGTTACAAGTCAGGTGCAAGAGTTCTAACTTATCTTGCACGAGATAGAGGCAGAAGGTATGAATCTACCTGAAACTTTTCAGGTTACTACTATTATGGAGAAACTCTCACCTGCATGAAGAGATTTCAAGAATTGCCCAAAGCACAAGCGCAAGGAGCTGAAGTTGGAAGATCTCATTGTGAGGCTTCGAATTGAGGAGGACAACCGAAAGTCCGAGAAAAGGAGCAATAAGAACTCTGAAGCCAAGGCCAATGTGATCGAAAACTCAAAGGGGAAAGCGTCTACTTCTAAAGGTTTAAAGTGAAAGAAGACTGCCTAAGGGTACAAAGGCAAAGTCCAAGAAGGTAAGAACATGCGCTTCAGGAGAACTCGTTACATCTGCAACAAAGAGGGGCATAAGGTGAATGAATGTCGCAGCCGTCTCCAAAAGAATAAGAAGAACAATCCACAGGTAAATTTGACCGACCATGCGTCGCCAGAGCTGTGGTGTCAGAAGTGAATCTGATGACCAACAATAAGGACTAGTGGGTAGACACTGGGGCTACTCGATACGTCTACTCTGAGAAATTATTATTCTCTGAATATCAAAAATTAGAGCAAGATGAGCAACTCTTCATCAGAAACTCAACCGTCTCTAAGGTTGAAAGAAAAGGAAAGGTCATCCTGAAGTGGACATCTGAGAAAGAGCTTACTCTGAACGATAATCTACATGCTCCAGATATCCGCAAGAATCTGATCTCTGGATCTATACTTAGTAAGAAAGGATTTAGAATGGTTTTCGAATCAGATAAATTTATACTTACTAAGGGTGGGATGTATGTGGGTAAGGGTTATCTTGCTGATGGCCTTTTTAAGGCCAATGTTACAGTTGTGGACAAAAAAATCTGTATATTTGTACCCTAAGCTTATAAATAAAGAAAAGTCTTCTGTTTATTTGCTTGAGTCTCCTATTTTATGGCATGCTAGATTATGCATATAAATTACAAGCATTTAAAAAACTTGTCTTATTTAGATTATATTCCTAAACTTAACTTGGAAGAAATTCGCAAGTATGAGATTTGTGTTGAGGTCAAGTTCGTGAAAAATTCATTTCATTCAATTGATTGAAATATAGAATCTTTAGGATTAATTCATGGCGATTTGTGTAACTAGAAGTTTACGCCGACTAGAGGTGGGAAAAAGTATTTTATTACTTTTCTTGAAGATTGTACAAGATACAGTTATGTGATCTCCTAAACAATAAGGATGAGGCAATGGATATGTTTATAACATATAAAGCCGAAATTGAGAATCAAACTCAACAAGAATATCAAGATTCTAAAATCCGATCGAGATGGTGAACATGAATCAAATGATTTTAGTGAGTTATGTGTTAAAGTTGGTATAATCCATCAAACTCTAGCACCATATACTCCACAGCAAAATGGAATTACTGAACGGAAGAACAGAACTTTGAAGAAGATGGTCAATTTCATGCTCATAAGCTCTGAAGCTCTGTAGAATTTGTAGGGGAAAGCTCTGTTAACTACAAATTATATTCTATATAGAGCACCCCACAAGAAACTTGGTCTTATACCATTTGAGCTGTGACATGGAAGAACACCTTCCTACCATTACCTCAAAATATCAGAGTGCATTGCAAGGTACTAGTACTATTGCCTAGAAAGACTAAGTTAGGTAAGAACTATGGACTGCATATTCATATGCTATGCCTTGAATAGTAGTGCCTACAGATTTTTGGTTCATAAATCAAAAATACCAGATATTCATGTAAATATGATTATCGAATCTATAGATGTTGTATTCTTTGAAGACATATTTTCATACAAACGGGAAACAGATAAAATTTCTGGGAAAAGAACACATGGATGGCGTTCAGGGACGAAAGCCCCGAGAAACCGATTGTTAATGGGAAATTGAACTAATAAGAAGTTAGAGATCTAGAATCTCAAAATTTTTTGTCCAGATCTCATAGCATATGCTATTGAAAGTGAGCCTCAAGCATTTAAAGAGGCTATGTCTACCCCATAAGTACAAATGTGGAAAGAAACTATAAATAGCGAAATAGAATCCATACTAAGTAATCATACTTGGGAATTGGTAAACTTGCCTCCTGGCAGTAAACCAATTGGGAGTAAGTAAATTTTCAAAAGAAAATTAAAACCCGGTAGATCTATCGATAAGTACAAGGTTAGATTAATAGCCAAGGGTTATCGATAAAAAGAAGGACTTGACTACTTCGATACTTATTCACCAGTAATAAGAATAACCTCCATTCGGATGTTAATTGCAACTGCGGCATTGCATAACTTAGATATCCATCAAATGGTTGTCAAGACTGCATTCTTAAACGGTGAATTAAATGAAGAAATATATATGGAGCAACCTGAAGGATTTATAGTCAAGGGCCAAGAACACAAAGTGTGTAAATTGGTAAAATTCTTATACGGTCTAAAACAGGCTCCAAAATAATGGCATGAAAAATTCGATAGTGTCATGATTAAAGATGGATTCATTATCAATGAATGCGATAAGTGTGTTTACACTAAAACAGTTGAAAATGCATGTATCATTGTTTGTCTTTATGCAGACGACATGTTGATAATTGAGACTAATATTGAAATTATTAAGTCCACTAAAAGAATGTTATCTAATAACTTTAACATGAAGGATCTGGGGGTTACTGATGTAATTTTAAGAATTAAAATCACAAGAACACCAGATGAAATCAGTCTATCTCAATCTCACTACGTGAATAAGATGATAGAAAGATTCAAGGATCATGGGATAAAGGAGAATACAAATCATTCTTCTCACATATCTACCTTCGTAAGAATATAGGAACTAGAGTACGTCAGTTGGAGTATTCTCAAATTATCAGAAGTTTAATATATTTAATGAATTGCACTAGACCCGATATTGTTTACGTTGTAAGCAAGTTAAGTAGATACACTAGTCACCCTAGTAATGATCAATGGACTGCTCTACTACGAGTATTAGGTTATGTATCACATATTAAGGAATATGTCTTTAAGATATGGACAGTATCCACCTATACTTGAAGGATACAGTGATGCTAATTGGATTGCAGATTCTGAGAAATCAAATCAACTAGCGGATATATATTTACTCCAGGAGGAGCAGCGGTATCTTGAAAATCTTTCCGTTCCACTATGGAATCAGAATTCATAGCCTTAGATAAGACCGGAGAAGAAGCAGAATGCTTCGATAATTTTTAAAAGATATACCATTATGGTCAAAGCCTGTGCTCGCTATATGCATTTACTGCGATAATCAAGCAGCTATATTTTGGGCATAAAATTTTATATATAACGTTAAGTCTAGACATATTCGTTGTAGACATAATACCGTTAAGCAGTTGCTCTCAAATGGAATTATCTCCATTGATTTTCTCATCAAAAGATAATTTAGCGGATTTGTTTACCAAAGGTTTAGGTGGAGAGCGTATAAACTGCGCATCAAGGGGAATGGGTCTAAAAGCCTAACCTTACCGAGTCAGCTTAGGGACTGGAGATCCCACATCCTAAGTTCAAGAGAAAAAATTAGTTATGTTTGACTCAGCAAGTAGCACTCAAGAGCTTGACTCCAATCCCTTCCTAAGGTGCATACAAGTGCTTTCTACAAGTACTTTTAGGATAAGTTTAACGCTTTTAATGATGCCTATATCTTGTTATTAAAACAAGTAGAGTAGAGTAGACTACTCTTAATAGGACGATCATCTATATGAGTATAGAGCTGGGTCGACTCTTTGGGAATTTCTATGGAGGCTATTATTTCTTAAAGATACTCTCTGAAACTAAAAATGTATAGGGCCAAACTAGACACAACCGACAACTAAAGTTGATTTGAAAAGTTATTGTGTGAAGCTTATTGACTTGGCTTACACTAATGGTTAACAGTTCAAAACTTAGTTCACTAATTAGCTAATAAGTTCGATAAAGCTTTCGCTATGAAAGATTTAACACCTAGTTTACCTATCATGATGCAGTTTCTTTTCTAAAGTACTTTTCACTATAGAGTTAGTCTCTTTGTGTGTCAATTCCTTGAATCTCCATTCATTGTGGGGGATTGTTGGAAAATATGAAGAATTAAATGTGAATCTTTGAGTTGAATTATGGTGAGATTCATTGATAGAATCAATTGGATAATGGTTGGAGTGTATTCTCCTTCCATTAGGGATGAACGTGGTATATTTACATATTCAATTCTGATTTCGAATGAATGAGATATTCAAGTCTAAAGTTTGCCTAATTCAAACGCCAAAAGGGGACTAAAAGTAGCTAAAAACATTTAGTCCCACATTGAATATGGGATGAAAGTTTGAAGTATTTAAATAGAGAAAAATGAGAACAAAGGGTGTGCGCTTTGGGTACTTAGAGTTTTCGCGCACGATTTGGGAGAAACCATTCCCACATGCACGGCGCAGGCGCCGGAGCCCGGAGCTCGGGTTCCCTACCCGGTCCAGTTCTTTTTGAACCGGGTCTCACGGGTATGGTGTGACGGCGGATCGCGCTTCTGCTATTCGGTCTCGCACAACGGCTGACAGGAAACTGCACGCGAACCGTTGCAACGGTCTGTGCGGTTTCTATCTGGAACGATCCATTACAACAGTTCAAACTGAACCGTTGCAACCGTTCAGCCTCCAAATTACAATTATGTCATTCCCAGAGCGCTATAAATAGCTCTCCTTTCTTCCATTTTAAAACACAGATGGAACACAGAAAACAGAGAAGAAAACTCGTATCTCTCTCTCCCTCCTCCTACAACTCGGATTTCGAACTGGAAGTGAAGAAGTCACTCAGATTCTGAAGCAAGATTCGTTCTGAAAGAAGGCTCAGAAAATTCAACAGATTCTTTAATAGAATTGTTGTCTGAATCTGTGACTTTCAAAGAAGAATATTCTTCTGTCTCCCTCCTTTCTCTACCGTGGGCGTTCCTCCAAAGTAAAGACAAATATTGTCTCTACAGTAGGTGTTCCTCCAAAGTAAAGACAAATATTATCCTGCTGCTTTGATAATCTTGTAAAGGTACTTGTTAATTACGGTTCGACCGTACGTTGATTTGGTAGTGCTATCCAAATACCGTGAGAGTGTTGTATTTTGGGAGACCAGCGTCCGGTAACCCGTTAGCACCATAGCGGAGGACGTAATTGTCTTAAGGAGATTCACTATAAGCATACCTCACTCCAAGTGTTGTCTAAGTGAATTAATTTTCTTTATACATGGGTTATGCTGATATAGAGTATATTGAGACTGACTTATACCATTCTAATTGGTTTTTAACCAAGGAAGGTAATTGAAAGGTGGTTCTGTAATTAAGAAACGTTTTATTGAACGGAAAACCTCCTATCTGATATTCATCGACCTGGTCAATTAGATCGATGACATTGATTAGTTGTCAGATTGATTCCTCGATCTAACAGGGGTGACCAAAGATAAAGATACATGATAAGAGATTATAGATTACATAAAAGTGAAAATATTACAAAATACATAAAGAGAGAAAATACATTTTATTGTTGTGCAAAATCAAGATAAAGATTTTATTCTCAATTTTTTTCCAGAAATTAAATAAATAAACAAAAATCGTAGAAACACAATCTCGTCAAACCAAAAGTCTACTTGAATTAAAAAGACAGGCAAGTTAGAACTTCGTCTCACTATATCTCTAGGAAAAGAGACTTTGTCAAGTTAGAATCAGTTATGGAAACGAAAATTCATCGAATTATAATTTTAATCTAATAATTCATAACATAAACCAGTTCTATTTTAAGGGTTTTGGGCCATTTCTATTCATTAATGAAAGTATGGTTTTAAATTGATCTATCTTCTTAAAAAGAAAAATACAGCCGCTCAATTGTTGTAACCATAGGGTTCAATTATTTCTCACATCTAACACGTAATAAAAATTGATATATATATATATATATATATATATATATATATATATATATATATATATATATATATATATATATATATTGACAGTCAAGGGGCGCATAAAAGCACTCAAATGTTACCTGCGCGCAAGGATTCGAATCGGCAACATGTAAGTGAGCGGAGCTCTTATGAACCCAACACCTAACTGAAATACTACCGGCAGGCGACTAAAAAAAAAAAAAAAAAACCAAACAAAAAGCTGTTTGGGCCGGAGGGTGGAGCGTGAAAGAAGAGGCTTCAGAAGCCCAAGGTTTAAGGCAAAGGGCCCAATTTAAGACAAGCCTCAGGGCTCCAAAACTTACAATGGGTTTTAAATTTCGAAACTTTACTTCCTCAAATTATGAAAGGGTTGATCCATTATCATCCAAGCACGAACCAAATCAATCCAGTTCCCATAAATCGCCACATTACAGGTCCGATCCAAGGCCCACACTGAAGGCCCATGAGTTGGGAATAGATTTTTCGATCGTGGATTTTAGGATTGTGTAAAAAAGCCATTAGAATGGATCAAGTTATACACAATAATATAGAATTTAACGCAAGAGGTTCTCAAAGATGGACCAATGTGCCTGTTTAGCTTTCTTAACCTATTTTTTCGCGAGGACGACTCAATCTCCTTTCATTTTAGGGAGTTAACTGGGGATTATGTTCGCTGTACCTTTTTCAATGGGATGAGACAATACCGAGAGATTTGCTTTCTGAAAATTATCATTGCAATTGCCCTTCATCTTAGGTTGTAATGCAGGCCCAGCCCAAAATCAATGCTTTACATTGTTGCAGCCCATCAACTGCTACTTCGGGTGCAAAAAAAAAAAAAAAAAAAAAAAAATGCATGCTAGGGTTCACGATAAAAAGAATAATGGGTATTTAGATGGTTTCTGAGAAAATTTTCACATGTGGCGGTCAAAAAATAACCACACGATTTTTTTTTTTTGTTTTGATTAGAGCCATCTTAATGTTCATATCTTATGATGATCGTACACCAAAAATTGTATCCATTAGACTTGACCGTAATTCAAGCGGGTATAAAATATTCTTCTGTTGAACGCCATTAATTTTGTTTCCGCTTGATATGCGATCAAATCTCATGACGTGCACATAAGTTTTTGTATATGATCATCTTAGACTATAACCATATTAATCAATATGATGAGGCCTGATCAAATCAAATAGAACGATAGAATTGATATTTTATCATCACTTGAGGAAATTTTCTCAGATGTCACTTAATATGATATAACCGATTTAAAGAGGTCATGGCTTCAAGCTTCAAACGAGAGAGAGAGAGAGAGAGAGAGAGAGAGAGAGAGAGAGAGAGGTCTTTAAAAAAAAAAAAGATTTTTTCAGTAGAAGGTGTTTTTAGCTTTAGATTTTATTTTTTCCCCTTCATGCCCGCGTTTAGTTGGGGGATCTCTCCTTGTGTTAGACACCAGGCACGGGAAATTTCGACTGCTCAAACTTGGGATCATTTGTTTAATTACAAACTATAATTATCTATCAAAAACTGGCGCCATAATTATAAAAGTGGTTAGCTGCAGCTGTTTGGTTCGGTTGCAATTACTAATCACACTAACTACGGTTAACAATTACAATAGGCAGATTGTAAGCCGCATTTGTAGCTCTATTGCAAGTGTGACCATGAATCAAATTATGGATCACACGTCTCAATAGTTACAACACGTGTGGATCTTAAATTTTCACTGAAATGTCAAATTAAATGGTGGAGGAAAATTCAAGATCACGCTTTACAGCTGCAAACACCAGAAAAACTACTTGCAAGACGACGAGTCTTCATTCATATAGCTACTGCAGGGAATTGCTAGACACCAGTCATCAAATATCAATATGAAATAATCTGCTCATAACGCGTAGTTTTTTCTGCAGAAATCTGACCAAGTCTCTATCAGCATGAACTGTAGAAGGGAAAAGGTTACACCGATAATGGCCAACTTTTTGTTACCTTCTCAATATTCGTTTTGTTTCCCAAATATCATCCACACATGTTATGTTTTACACCAAAAACCTTACTATAAGACATCATTGAACTATAAGATGTGCACCATTTGCATTATCAGCAGCAGACCATATTTTATTGTCTACAAGAAAATAATAAGAACAGGCAAAAGATAATAAGATAGTGGTACAATATGATCCAACATAGACAAACTAGTGTCTCAATAGAAACTAAATCGGAGCAAATGATAGCTCTTCTAAACTCACAATAAGAAGAAGAAACAATACCTGACAAATAGTGCCATATATGTGTTAATCACGATACATGAGAGCGATGCCTAGTCCGCGTAGGCTTAATTTCTTGGTCTTATTTAGTAGATGCTGAAGGCCTTCGGGGTTCCTCCCACCATTGCACTTTCCTTTCTTTGGGTCGTGCTTGCAGTTGGGCACTCCAGGATCATAGTCCAAGGTAACTTCCACCAGAAACTTTCTACAAGCAAAATCCACTTGTAAAGTCAGAATTCATTGAAAAGATATACATTTATATCATGATATGGAAATTCTCTATTCATGCATTTCAGTAAAGATAAATACTTGATCGACAACTGTTAACAAATTGATCCATGAGTTCCACCGGCATTTTTTTGGACAATACATTTGTTTCTAAGAAAATGAAATTATGAGAAATCTTTGACTAGATATGACAGTATACCGGCTACCCGAAATGAATTGATGTCATTGGACCATTTTCAGCACGACGTGCATATAAACATGCACAAACAAAGGAAAAGCATATAGAGCACAAATGTATTTGATTTAGGTGGATGCGTGCTTAAATTAGTACGTGATGCACTATGCAATCATCAAGCTGGGCTTGAACTATGCACATTACCTTGCCCATAGAAAGTGCAGGTTTGATTCCATCCTCCTCACTTCCAACTTGGACTGTGAAAAGTGAGAGAGCTATCGGTTAATCTTTTAAATTTTGCAGTAAAGATAACATTGCAATTAACTGCTATCCTGAAGAGACTTACCAATTGACATTTCAGATAGAAGGATTAGGAAGATGAAGATGAAGGAAAGTGTGAGCCTTCGTATCTTTGGTGTCACTTCTGTTCTCTGAAAGTCTTGCAGATGGCTTGAGAAGAATTATGAGGTATTTATGGTGGATCTAGCAGCCAGAAAAGTCAATGAAAGCTTTTGGGAGAGTCCACCAAAACATCATATGTTGTAGAATAACAGTGATGTCCATTAGCTTGGATGCACCAAGTCAACTTCAGTAAAGAGAAGTACATCAAAATACTTTCATTCTCTCTGCTCTCTCCAAAAAATCACATAAATCTTTTTAGACTAGGAGAAGATCCCTGTTAGTATTACCATTCAGCTTTCCTGCATAAAACCATAAATCACATGGATAAGTTGCATATTATGATTCGTATCATCAAGTTTGAAAACACATAAAAGTTAAAACTCAACTTTTTTGTTTATGTGATATATACAAGGAGCTTACATAAGACAGTCATCACAAGGGGCCTTCTACATCACTGTTTATCTCAATAAATAAATAAATAAGATAGTCGTTAAGGACAGCCACCCGATGTTAGAACTTGTGCTTATCAAACTTTATTTAATACTTGCAATCATGAGTTTGCCTAAAATTAGCATGAATACAAAAAAGCCTTTTAACAAAGAGAAATCGGAGGTGAAATCATTGTAGTGGGACCGAGCTAAACCAAACAAAGTGGAGTAAATGTGTCTGAAAAAAGATGGTGCATGGAAGTACAAGTAAGATCTCAACAAAGTGGTAGTCAATGGAAGCTATTAGTTGATCTTTTGGTGTCATGCACTGTTTAAAAACATTTCTCTGCAACTTTCTATGTTTGGGTGCATAGGAAATTTCTGTATATGGAAAAAAATTCAGACCTGACCCATCCACTGATAATGAATTTTTCCTAGTAGAATAAGGAGCAAGATATGGAGTGGTGGCCATCAAATCACTAAAGCTTACTACCTCCATGTAGTTGACCACCTGTCCATTTCCCTAGCTTTTGGTGCCCTGCTAATGCAGTAATCCAATATGCCTTTGCCAAGCATATGGTCTCTCCCCCCATCAAGAAATAAAAGAGTTGAGGCTATCATAACACAACTCAACTATTTGCTTCCTTTTGTCTTGGCAGCATTGTAAGGTTTTTAACTCATCTAGGCTGGAGTAATGGCAATGCTTAACCTGATAATATAAAAATCATGGGGAAGTTGAGATTTCATTAAAATCCTATGAAGATGTGAGAGATCACATCATGAGATAACATTTCCATCTTCAGATTCCTCATAACCAATCCTTTTCACCTATTAATTAACACTGGCAAAGATAATGACCAGAGTGCTTCAAAATATGAATATAATTTTGCGGTTACAGGTCAAAGTTAGTGAGATATCAGAAAAAATAGGGATGTCAATCATCAGTGAAATGTGGTGAATGATATGTGCCTCCTATTATAAGTAAGCATCATAATGGCACTTTGATCTAGACGTACTACTATCACATCCCTGCTTTCTGATATCTTGAGAGGATGAGATGCATTTTGGTCCCCCTGTTGCATCCATACTGATTTCTATACAACAACTTGTTAGCCATGAGAAAGCATATAAGAATCAACTCTACATCTATTTTTTACAAATTCCAGATTGAGAACTTGCAAAATAATATGTGCCCTAAGATGATTCAGGCCAAAAATATAGTGTTGAATGTGGGGCTGCAATGCAAGACACACACACACACAGAGAAAAGAGAGGCAAGGATCTGTTTGTTTGAAGAGGCTGTTGAATCTCTAATGATGGTTACTCCAATAGTTATGACTGTCTGTGTCAAGATTAAAATCCTTCAAAAGGAAGAGATATGTCCAAACTCAAATTCATGTCTCTCAAAAGTTCTGGATGTCAAATATTTAAAATGACATTTTTTTGAAACCAATCTCGAAAACAAGCATGTGACTCATGCTAGTACTCCTAACAAACAATGTTCATTGCAAAGTGCAAAGTACAAAATACGCCAATGCATTAATACGCTTCTGCATCCTCACTATGACACATGCATGGCAGGCGTGTACATCCATGAGCTAGGCAATGCACCAAATTGCATATATGTTTTGCCCTCTTTTATATCCCGATCCAAATATGGGGAAAACATTCCTAATAAAACAAAAGAAGTGCATGTGGTCCTATTAAATAGATCGTGTAAGGGAAAATCTATAAACCTGATGTGAAAAAAAAAAAAAAAAAATTGTAGCAGTAAACAAAATCTATATAAACATGACGAACCAACTAAAAGATCTTAAATTCAGTCCATACAACTTACGCCTAATTGTATTTGGGTGGCGTGTTGTTATTCTATTGATTGGGAGGAAAAGAAATTCTACAAGCAGCCTGACGCTACTGCCAAAAAGATATCTCTAATGCAAAACATGCATATTCCTGTTGTAACGAGGAGGGGTTTGCACATAATTTCCCAAGGCAAATAAAGTTTGAGAAAATTATAAATTTGAAACAAAGAAATTTTAGAACAGAAGGTTGTGAGCATGGTTCCAAATATCGGTCTATTCTGATACTTATCATCAATACTGCATCACGTTTTGATGTACCCGATATGATGTTAATCCTATGATATTGGCCGCTATAGTCGATATGTCCAATATTCCCGATATTGACGGCCAATACCGACGATACCGACACCGATACCGAGATTTTAAGCTATGGTTGTGAGGGCCCTGCTTTTCAAATAGATGGTGTGTGCGCAGTTGAAAATGTGCACACGCATTGTGATATGAGAGGTTTGACAAAATTTTCCACTGGAATTGGAATATTGATAGCAACAACAACAATAATTATTATAACAATAAACTGTAAGAAGTGCATAACTACATGTCTATAATCTATGATTTGTTTTCCACCTATATTGTTCTATAAACAAAAATAGCCCAAGAAAATCATATTCTTATAAGTACTTACTTTATGGGTTTAGGGTCGCAAACAACAAAAATCTGTAGATGCATTGCTCTCAAAACAAGACATTAAACAAAATAATCCACTTTTTCCTTCACTCAATTAGACATAGTGCAACTTCAACTGCTTCAGTCTTCTCTTGCATGAAATGATTTGAGGATAACAAACAATGCGCTAATCTTTAAATGTCACTTTGTTTTTTTTGTTTTCCTTTGTAAATGCTTACTACCCGAAAGAATATAGATGGAATTATGAAATTTAATAGGAGGTATGACATCCCTCAAGTGCTTGATCGTACAAGTGCCTATTGCCTGCAAAAAAAAACCATGAGATGGAAGAATTACTGAGGGTATGAAAGGTAGTGTCAGATATCAAAGTCACCTCCCTAATCCAGTGAATAACAAGTGACAGTTAAGATGATGAAAATTATATATCCATGACCAAGAATCTCATCAAACATGATATTCAACGTCTAAATATGCGACATTTATGGCACACAGCTGTGATAGAACTAGAGGGGTTGAGAGGAGGCCCCCGGAGGGGGGGGGGGGGGGGTGGCGGCTGGCAATTCTTCCCTGGCCTATGAAATTTGCATTAGTACTTACAAAACATGAACCTCCTATGACAAGCCATACCCTCCATGCTTAATTTTATTTGGGACTTTTAGTCTTTTCAAAGAAGTATCCAAATTGCCAAATGTTTAGAGCCTTGCCGCTTATATTGTGTGTAGAACAAGTGCTGCTGCCCACCTAACCTTCCACACATCAGAATCAACATGAAATTGTGCTCGAAAAGATTGAGGAAAATTACTATCTAATCCTCCATGAAAATGTAATTATACTTCTAGGCCAAAGTACAATTAGGTGGTGTCCAATCCTCTAGATTTCTTATAATCGCACTCTAAAAAGAGTTGATGGACATGCACTTTGACATTTTTGCTCATGCAATGGATTAAAATCTATTCTGTTAACATTTTGTTTTAAAGAAATGTGGATATTAGATTCTAATACATGCAACTCTGTTAATAAGAAACTGTTTTGTTTCTTAAACAAGGGAAAAAAACAAAGTGAGCCTTGGAAAGAAAGCCTCTCATGATCTATGTTCTAGGGATTTACAATGGCTTTTCTCAAGAATTCATTAGCAATAACGACTTAAAAACTACGACAGAGTACTGATATAGTGGGTTTTTGCTAAGTTGTGGAGCATGTTAAATCTTATCTGACAATATATGGTATGTTGATTGATTATTATGCACCCCATTCCCACTCTCCACACCCCCAGTCTGGTTTTGTTTAGGTGCAAGCCTGAAAAATATGGCAATATATGGTGTTATTGGTTGACCAAATGTGCACCGCCCAATAAATAAATAAATAAAATCTGCCACCCAACCACACAACTGTGTTTTTTTCTTTTCTTTTTTGTGTGGGTGTGGGTGTGGGTGTGGGTGTGGGTAGGTGGGAGGGGGTTGGGTGGGAATGGGATGCAGATTCTTTCATAACATGCAGAAGCATAAATCCAAGACAACATAGGCTGCCGATGCTGTTTCATACAGTAATGTTGTTTACAAAAATATAAAGTTCTCAGCTGCATACAAATTGTAGCATGGAAAGATTCTGCATTAGCAAGTATGTCATCCATGCAAAGATTCCTGGAAAAAGTTTTAGTGCATACTTCCTGATTGGGAATAAACCAATAAGATTAATTGGGTGCACAATAACCCCACTCCTTAAGGGTGAAGAAACTTGCCTAAATTTTATGCCAAAATATGAACCAAGGATGGCCATTTGGACAAGTTTGATAAAGTTTGAGCATTTGTGCCATGTCAGAATGTAACATGAAGCCAACATTTAAGCCAACTCTTTTCTTTAATTATCATTGCGAGTATCTGCAAAAGTTTCATTTCTAGCCTTCGGAAGGAAGAGTTGCGTGAAATTGGACAGAGCATTGTCCTCCGCACCTTCTTGAGGCCAGCTCTCCCTTAAATTGAACCTCACCAGCCATAAAGCAACAAATAGTGTCTACAAGAAAGGAAAATGTCCAGAAATATCAAGTGAAAGAATGAAGATAGGAGACATAGGCCGATTATCAGTGACAAGACTGAAAATCTCTCCAGTCCTTGTTAACTGTAAATTCAGTCACTGAACTGCATTCCCGCCAGAAATGTGTGCAATGGTAAACATCATTCTTGTGCAGATTTGATGAATGATTTACAGTCCTGATTATGATAAGCACAGAAAATCTTTAAATAGAAAGCAGCTATCAGCAAATAAACTGATAATGCGAACAAGTAGAAGTCAATGGTTTGAAGCTTTTTGATCTTGCATGATTGAACTCCTCAACTCCTCAATGGAGACAGAAGGAACATGACAGGTCTCCGCCTCTTCGGTGTGTGATGATGAAGAGGAGGAGCAGCAACGGCCAGAAGACTAAGGCACCATGACCGATGATAAAAAGGAATTGATGCAAAGAGATAAGAATAAGAATAACTTTGCATGCGGAGGGCAAGGCAAGTGGCAATGTAATAAAGAGGAATTCCTCTTGAGGTTTGTGTGATGGCATATTATCTAAAGAAAATTAATCAAACATGCAGGCAGACAGATTATACTCCAACATCATTGTTGAGAAGAATAGTGTTGGTTGCTGTTGTAGAGAAAGCCTGCCACTGGTACAAGTGCACATCGACTATGATATATAAAGATACCTTCAATATAACTTAAGACAGTTAAAAAAAAAAATGACAATTTGGTGCTTTGAGATATCTGAAGAAGAGGCCACCTATTTACAAATTTGAGCCTAGTTCTTGACTGCCTTCACTCCCTTAGTAGTCTCATGTTCTCTTCACAGAATTTCTAGATCGAGATTTTAACTTTTCAAGGCTGATGATAAGAAAAAAAAGAGGCACACGAAACATATTTGATAAGATGGCCAGTAATACAGAAGGCATGGATTTAGAGATAATCTGAAAACCACTAGTTTTCAGATGATGGTTTTCCATTTAGAGAAACTATTTTGCCCAGAAGTTTTGGCCAGAAGAACGGTTGCTCAATCAAATGTTACATAGAGTTGAACATGAAAAAAGTGAGCAGATAATAGACTGAGTTGACTGAGGCAGATTTTTACCAACTTCTCATAGTCATAGTGTTGCATTAAATTTTTCAGATATAGCAAAAACAAAATAACTTGATATTTTAGTTTGTTTTTGGAGTTGATAATTGATAGTTAATAGTTTAAACTGTTTGAACACTTAATAGGCCTTTCAAGTGCTGGCAAATACAAAGAAGTGGAAAAGAAGATAATGCCCACAATCACAATTTAGAGGAAGGTACGATGTGATTTGTATCATAATGCTTAAACAAAAGAAGGAATGTTCCAAGGTTAAAGTTTTCCATAATAAGAGCTAGCCTTAATAGCTTCAGAGAGTTTTAGGACAGAAGGTTCCATATGCTTAGTTAGAGGTATACAGAGTTTGGACATCTAAGAAGAAAAGGAAGCCTAAAATAGCTACCTTCCTATCAAACACTAAACTGGAGTCATTTTTACACATTGCAAATAATAATTTAGAAGCAATAAGTTGCATGCATGATCAAATGATACAAAAGAAGAATACCATGACATTGGCGCATGAAGATTCCCCCTAAACTATGGTTTTGAACAAATTTGCTTTATTAGTAAGAATACAATGAAACAACTCAAAATACATAGGGATTAAAAAAACAAAAGAGACTGCTAAGTACTAGCGGCCAAGACAACAGTTAATCCCCACCCTACAAGGAGCAAGTAGGTGGGAAGTCACACTGTGAATCACTCACCACTGGAATCGTCTACACATTATTGAACAAATTGATCATTCGACAAAGACAAATATGAGGTCTATCCCAAAATCTATAAGGCACTACAAGAAAAGTAGCCCTTCACTTTGACTCAGAATGCCAAAATCTGCATGGTCATTCTGGAAAGTGAGTGTAGTGTAGTCAATCAAACACGTTCTGTTGGACCAAACTAAACAAGAAAATGAAATACAAGTTCCAAACATTTTATGTATCGACACTCGGCTTTATCTAGTAGCGCAGGGATTTACCCAGATTAGATTAAAGTAAGCAGAATGACATGGAACTGAACACCAATACATTCACTTTATTTCTTCCAACCCCAATCCAAACATTGCGATTACAAGTTCATATTCATGCTGAAGAGTGGTGTGGAGCTATCTAGAGTCTGAGTTGTGTTCCATAGTTCACCTTTTTTATGTATGTAAATACTTACAGATGTGATGTTGATGTGTGAAGAGTGATGTGGAATCGATACCCAGATCCAAGAAATCAAATTAAACTAGGGTTAAAAAATCCCAGACCCAACATTCTCAATACTCATCCATAAGTTTCATCCCTATATAAAATCACTAGCGTCAAATCAAACACCTATCATGCACCAAATCATGAGACGCACCAAAATCTCTGAAAAAATCAACAATTAGGCTCCATCTTTTTGATTCTTAACAAAATTTCAAGAATCTTAATTCCAGGTGACAGAAAATTTCATCAGACGCACTAAAATTAAGCACAGAAACAGAAGGAAAGAGTTCTAAATCGGTTACCTCTGCCATTTCTCTTTCCATTTAAGAAAACACATTTGAATCCAGAGATGAACTCAACTCTTCTTTAGGATTTTCCACCTATTTAATTCTGGGGGGTAAAAACTTGATGAGCAGTGAAAAGGACGATAATGGGCCGGGGCTAGACCGAGCTCCGGGTCAGTGATCCAACTCACCATTTTCGATCCGTCCCTTCTTCAAGGTTCTTCACCTCTCTATATCAAAATCCAATCTTTTTGAACACTTTATCGTGATCTATTGTTCATAGAATCATATGTTACTGAAACAATCAATCGTCATCCCTGGCTCTGAATCAATCATCTTTCAATCTACGGGTCTTTTCCGATTAAAGAAAAAAGAGAGAAATTATGAGCCCATTACTGATCATCTGCAGGCCAATATATTGGGCCTGCTTGAATACTAGACGATCACTTGGACTGGGCTGTAACATCTCATGAATATTAACAATTTTTATATTGATAATTAAAAGGGTGGTTGTCAGATGATCATGTTACTAAAGCTATAGTAGTTGTTTCAAGTGGATTTTTTGCAGTTGAGCATCAGGCTCCTCACGATTGAAGAAGATTTGTTGTTGTTCACGCCATCACGTGCGTGCCACTTGAAAAGAATTAGTCTTTATAGCTCTCTTTATGCAGTGCATTATCTCAGAGAGAGAATATTAGAAAGCAACCCGAAGGTGGGATCTGATCCTTTAACCAAATCTCAAAATCTTTTCTCTCTCTCTCTCTCTCTCTCTCTTCTCTCTCTCTCTCCCCCTCTCCTTTCGCTCTCCTTCTCAAGAAAGCATCGATGGCAACGTGAGAGAGGGAGGATCTTCTCTTTTGTGAAAAGACCACATGCCAAACTTCTACCTCCCATGCATATGCTATCAACTTGATTCTAGTTCCATGCGTAGAAGACGGTTGCAAATTTTGTGGGTGTTTGATCGATGCTTCGAGGGCCCATGAAGGCTAAGCAACCACTTGAAGGCGAGCGTCAAGTTCCCAGTAAACCTAATTTTTAAAGGGAGAATAATTGCTTGGTTCCGAGTTGGGTTCTACATAAATCATACCAAGTCTCTACGAAATAGAGTTAGCAATAGAATTGACAAATTTATTTTCAATTTGCTACTGGTATTGTTAGTTGTAGTAGTCAAAATTTGACCCGCATTCGGATGATGGCATGTGCCTTAACTACCAAGTGCTTTCCCCAAGAGATCCATAACTCTCAGAGTTTCGGAGCCTCTGTCACTCTTTGCCATCTTAGAGCCACCCTCACTTCTAAAGATCTTACCATTGCGAAATCTTCCACAATCTGAGGCCTCCAAACCCGAGTTAGAAGCTCCAATCTAAAGTCTGCCGAGATCTCCGCCTGTTGTTACATTGTTTCATCCTCCTCATGTTCATAATGTGTAATGTCCCTATCAGCGCGAAGAGTTATGGATAGTGACAGATTCCTCGGCATGCAATCCTAACCGACCAACATCGATGATCATGGCCGTTATAATAAATCTGACACGTGCAGATCGTACAGTAATAGCAATCCACCAATTTCGCCTCCACTCTAGCATCCACGTCAAGTATATATGATCCTTCTTCTCTTTGGAGAAGGGGATCGCTTTCCTTATCCTCAGAGCACAAATATTGCATCACCGAACCAGGTAGTTCTCCTTAGCTAGTTCACCAATACGCCCGCAGTTGTCCTTTGTACGACATCTCCATCACTACCTCGACAGTTATCCTCTGCTAATCCTTCCTACCACGCCCGCAATTATCCTCTGCGCGGCACCGCCATCCACTACCCGGGCAGTTATCCTCTGCTTGTCTTTTCTACCTGTTCTACCTACTGATTCTCACGCTCGAGGTCTTAGGCCGACATCACACCGATACTCCTAACCTGAAAGACGTCTTTTCCTGTATGTACTTTGAAAGGTACCATCCGAAGAGCGCCTAAATTGCTTGTGATAGGTTCAGTTCACGATAAGACTGTTTTTATCCACCATAAACTAATGCTTTCTGTAATACCCCGTTCCCGGAATACGTACTTAGTTGCGTATTCAGATTTTCGGTCGTATTTTTTCGATTTGTTTCCTGTATTTATTCTGTATTATGAATTCCTTATATGATTGTTTTGTCTTGGATTTGGATTCGTGGATTCGGAGTCAGCCCTAGTCTGAACCGAAGGCCCGATCCTAGAGTATTACTCGATTTAGATATTCTGATAATTAGAATTGACCGATTTTAGTTTTAAATATCATTTTTCAATATATTAGATTTTCTATGATTTTCTAGATTTTTCTGGAATTAAAATGAAAGTCTTCAAAACCGGTGTCGGCCAGTGCCGCTGACCGATTCCTGAATTTTTAATTCTCAAACAGTTTGGAATTTCATGATGGTCCTTTAGGCTTTATTCCTTAGAATCATATTTTCTACCTACATTCTTTTTCTGAGGATTTTATGATTTTATGAAAATTCCATCGGAGTCGGTAGGTAACTGATTCCGGGATTTTTAGTTTTAAAACTATAAAGTATTTCTTAAAACGGATTTCACTATGATACTTAATATAATATTCTTGATTTTTGATAATTATTTCGGGTCGTTCCGAGATACTTGAATTTCGGACGATTCCGGTATTTTCCCGAAAGATTTCAGCATCCACGACTCAGTTCCGGGAATCCGCCACTTCCATTATTTCCACTTTTACTTCCAAGGGAATATCTTTCCTTATTCCAATTTCTTTTCCTTTTTCCTTTTCCTTCATTTCTTTCCTTCCTTCACAATCCACAAGAATTCCCATTTTTCAAAATTCCAATAATTCCAAATTCCTTTTTCTTCTTCCACCAACTCCCACCTACCCCCATTGAATGCATCTCTCTCTCTCTTCCATGGCCGGCCAAGTGGCCAAGTGAGGGACACCTCACCCTCCCCCTATTTACACAAAACCCCCTCTCTCTTCATTATTTGCATCTCCTTCATAAAATCTAAAACCTATATAAACTTTCCCTTACATTTCTTTTCCTTTTTCTTTCTTTTCTCTTCTCATTTCTTTCTTCTTCTTCCTCTTCTCCAAGAGAGCCAGCCGACCCTCACCGCCGGCCAGCCATCTCGTCGCCGGCGAGGACCCCTCCCAACTCCGGCCAAGCTCCACCTCCCCCAACGCCAACAACAACAACTCCTCCATCTCCTTCTTCCTCAAGGATCATCACCATCTCTACCTTTCCTCTTCTTCTTCATCATCAACCACCACCACTCCTTTTGGTAAGTAATTTCCCTCACCAAGACTTGTACAACTCTTAGTCTACTTATGTTTGCATATTCTTGTTGATTTGTGTCTTCAATTCTTGTTATTTAGCCATCAAACCCAACCCTAGAAAATCTGTTCTGTTTGTTGTTTCCAGTCGATTAGTCGACTTGACCTAGCCATTAGTCGACTAACCCTTTCATTTGAAACTTAACCATTTTCTGGAAACACAGTTTTAGTCGACTAGACCAAATTACCAGTCGACTAGAGACCCTTAGTCGACTACACCCTTGACCCTAGTCGACTAACTTTTCCTGAACCAAAACCTTAACTCTCTGTATCACAGTATTAGTCGACTTAGCCTAACTATCAGTCGACTTGTCATGTCTGTTAGTCGACTACCCCTATGACCCTAGTCGACTAACTTTTCCTGAATCAGAATATCAACTCTCTGGAACCCAGTATTAGTCGACTATACCAGACTGTTAGTCGACTAACCCCTTTATTAGTCGACTACTCATCCTACCCTAGTCGACTAATTCTGTCTGTTTGTTACAGTTATTTACCTTCTCAAACTTGGATCTTATACTTGGTTTATATGTTGTATATTATACTTCTTGACTTGTATCTTGACTAACATCATCTTCACTTCTCTCTTTTTCTCTCCTCTTCACTCTACATATATATATCATAGTTTATGGCGTGCCCCGGATTTCGTGGATTTCGGATCTTTCGGCGCTTTGAGGTTTAGGCGAGTATTCTCACTCGCTACTTTCTTGTATGCGAGTAGTCTCGCCTCTATTTGAGTTTCCCGTTTCATCGGTCGATAAGTATTTCGCTTCTTATTTCCATATTCATGTATTGCACTACAATTGCTTGTATTATGGTAGCTTCATCTTGTGCTTGTACCATGCTTATGATATGCTTGTTTCTTCATCATATACCATGCGTGGCCGACCCTTCGTGGTCGTTGGACTTAGAGTCACTTCCTTGTTACTACTTGCTATTATTTCAGACCTGTCAGTTGCATGCTTCCTTTTAACACATGTATATCGCCTGACCATCTAGTATGTTATCACCTGACTACCTGGCATGCCACTACCTTGCTAGACCCTCTTGTTATGACATGACTGACCCGGACTATATCGATCTCATTGGTATGCATGTTACTTGATATACACCACCTTGTCATGCTATCCTTTAAAACCAAGCATGATACACCTGACTTTGTAATTGTCAAGTTTACGGGAATCCTGTCTTGTTTTATGGAACTAAGTGCCACACGGAACAAAGTGCCACACCTTACTCGGTGGGGGCCACCTCTTGAATCCGTGGGGGCCACCTCTAGAATCCAATTATTACTGTTATGTCCAGTTATTCCCGTAACCTGATAATTCTGTTAATAAACCATAAAAAGGACAACCTGTATGGGTATGGGAGGAAGTGATGGATGCCGGAATGATATCTTGCTTATAGTGATGGGATATAAAAGTATGTATATATATATATATATATATATACTGGCGGTAAGTGTTATGATATTACTGTTAGGGGGACTTTGGGCCTCCAAAGCCGGTTCCAGGTGTATGGAAACCACTATAAGAAGTTCTATCAGTTCTCCATCTACTTCCGTTAACAACCCTCGACTTGCTTATATATGGATGTATGTGGGTTGGCCGTACACCAGGTCACATACCGAGGTATATGGGTCAGACGAGTAATAATAATAATAGGTGTTTCCTGTGACCCCAGTTATGATTACTGTTATGATTCCTGTTTTGATACCTGTTATGCACTCTTGTCACATCTGTTATGTATTCTTGTTATGACTACCTTGCAACTCTGATTCTATACGCTTAGATATTCGGTGGCATGAGATAACGGTATATAGATGAGGGTTTCCTTGTTTGGATTATTCCTTCGATGTACTAGTCTCATGGACCGTAACCTAAGCGTATACAATCAATTTTGCTTGTGATCAGTTTTACTTCGGATTTCCTGTTTTACGATCGTTACGTTATACCCGTTCTTATATATACTTCATTTGTGTTCTAACCCTCCTGTCTTCTGTACTTGACTCTTGTACTCACCCTTGGCTCGCCACCTGGCTTTTGCATCCTACTCGCCTGGGGAGTTTCACTGACTCCCCTGGATTCTCATGTCCAGGTTATGGAGCCCGGAGCGTGTGAATTTCCCCCTTTGCTGCTCAGAGTAGCGCAGCGGTGGCGTGGACCTCCAGCCGACCTTTCAGAACTCCATCCTTCCAGACCCATGTATGCCTCTCGAGTTTTCCCTTAGCAAACTCGTGAGTGCCCTTTTTCTATTCATACTTGTACATTCCTTGTATACATGTATGTGGACACCCTTTTATACTGTTCATATATGTATATCTTTTGTATTCTCGCATTTGCGCATATCTGTGATGTATTATTATTGTAATATTCATCACCTCTGGTGATAACTCTGTGATTGTATATATATGTGTTGGAATGTATAATGCACCATTTGCTTCCGTACTCTGATTCTTGTCTGTACTGATGCTTAGCGTATATACGGGAAGGTACTTCGGACTTACGTATATACGTTGCAGTGACGTCCCCGTATCGCCGGGATCGGGGCGTTACAGGTTGGTATCAGAGCATAGGTCAACTTAGGCTCGTCAGAGCTTAGGTCAGCTTAGGCTCTAAACCTCTTCAGTACGTCCAGAAGGCAAATCAATGGTAAAGCGATTTGCAACTGGAATACATGAGTCTTGGTTATACATTCCAACTACAAGTGCAGAGTTATCTATTTCTTGACTATCTTTCCTTTGATTCCTAGTCCCTTCCTTTGATTCCTAAATCCTTTCCATATCCCTTCCATGTTTTGGTTTTATGAAGCCCTTATACCAACATTAAGATATGATAGACTAGGAAGGTAGTGGCTGGTTCTGCATGAAGCTATTATGTGATCTCTTCGGTGAATTCTATGAAGCTTGGTATTCTCCAGATTTATTCTAATCTGGCTATCTTTCAGAAGACAGCAGTCGGAATTCTCTTCAGAGTGATTGATGCTTGGTATTCGGGATTCTTAATTATCGGTCTTCTTTATTATTATGCTCAGGACTATCAGGGTTTTCTTTGTCTTCGGTATTCTGGCTTATTTATTTCACAGCCACGACATCAGCAGTATTATTCAGCATTATTCGAAGATTTATACAGCCGGAAGTGCGGAGTATGATTATTGTTCAGTAGACTTGAGAGCCCTACCTATAGTGCTTCATATCTTAATTGGTATAGATTTCCACCTTTGTCCCTTTGTATTCATTTCACCCCTTAACGAAATTGCGAGGACGCAATTTTTTGTAAGGTGGGTGGATTGTAATACCCCGTTCCCGGAATACGTACTTAGTTGCGTATTCAGATTTTCGGTCGTATTTTTTCGATTTGTTTCCTGTATTTATTCTGTATTATGAATTCCTTATATGATTGTTTTGTCTTGGATTTGGATTCGTGGATTCGGAGTCAGCCCTAGTCTGAACCGAAGGCCCGATCCTAGAGTATTACTCGATTTAGATATTCTGATAATTAGAATTGACCGATTTTAGTTTTAAATATCATTTTCCAATATATTAGATTTTCTATGATTTTCTAGATTTTCCGAAATTAAAATGAAAGTCTTCAAAACCGGTGTCGGCCAGTGCCGCTGACCGATTCCTGAATTTTTAATTCTCAAACAGTTTGGAATTTCATGATGGTCCTTTAGGTTTTATTCCTTAGAATCATATTTTCTACCTAAATTCTTTTTCTGAGGATTTTATGATTTTATGAAAATTCCATTGGAGTCGGTAGGTAACTGATTCCGGGATTTTTAGTTTTAAAACTATAAAGTATTTCTTAAAACGGATTTCACTATGATACTTAATATAATATTCTTGATTTTTGATAATTATTTCGGGTCGTTCCGAGATACTTGAATTTCGGACGATTCCGGTATTTTCCCGAAAGATTTCAGCATCCACGACTCATTTCCGGGAATCCGCCACTTCCATTATTTCCACTTTTACTTCCAAGGGAATATCTTTCCTTATTCCAATTTCTTTTCCTTTTTCCTTTTCCTTCATTTCTTTCCTTCCTTCACAATCCACAAGAATTCCCATTTTTCAAAATTCCAATAATTCCAAATTCCTTTTTCTTCTTCCACCAACTCCCACCTACCCCCATTGAATGCATCTCTCTCTCTCTTCCATGGCCGGCCAAGTGGCCAAGTGAGGGACACCTCACCCTCCCCCTATTTACACAAAACCTCCTCTCTCTTCATTATTTGCATCTCCTTCATAAAATCTAAAACCTATATAAACTTTCCCTTACATTTCTTTTCCTTTTTCTTTCTTTTCTCTTCTCATTTCTTTCTTCTTCTTCTCTTCTCCAAGAGAGCCAGCCGACCCTCACCGCCGGCCAGCCATCTCGTCGCCGGCGAGGACCCCTCCCAACTCCGGCCAAGCTCCACCTCCCCCAACGCCAACAACAACAACTCCTCCATCTCCTTCTTCCTCAAGGATCATCACCATCTCTACCTTTCCTCTTCTTCTTCATCATCAACCACCACCACTCCTTTGGTAAGTAATTTCCCTCACCAAGACTTGTACAACTCTTAGTCTACTTATGTTTGCATATTCTTGTTGATTTGTGTCTTCAATTCTTGTTATTTAGCCATCAAACCCAACCCTAGAAAATCTGTTCTGTTTGCTGTTTCCAGTCGATTAGTCGACTTGACCTAGCCATTAGTCGACTAACCCTTTCATTTGAAACTTAACCATTTTTTGGAAACACAGTTTTAGTCGACTAGACCAAATTACCAGTCGACTAGAGACCCTTAGTCGACTACACCCTTGACCCTAGTCGACTAACTTTTCCTGAACCAAAACCTTAACTCTCTGTATCACAGTATTAGTCGACTTAGCCTAACTATTAGTCGACTTGTCATGTCTGTTAGTCGACTACCCCTATGACCCTAGTCGACTAACTTTTCCTGAATCAGAATATCAACTCTCTGGAACCCAGTATTAGTCGACTATACCAGACTGTTAGTCGACTAACCCCTTTATTAGTCGACTACTCATCCTACCCTAGTCGACTAATTCTGTCTGTTTGTTACAGTTATTTACCTTCTCAAACTTGGATCTTATACTTGGTTTATATGTTGTATATTATACTTCTTGACTTGTATCTTGACTAACATCATCTTCACTTCTCTCTTTCTCTCTCCTCTTCACTCTACATATATATATCATAGTTTATGGCGTGCCCCGGATTTCGTGGATTTCGGATCTTTCGGCGCTTTGAGGTTTAGGCGAGTATTCTCACTCGCTACTTTCTTGTATGCGAGTAGTCTCGCCTCTATTTGAGTTTCCCGTTTCATCGGTCGATAAGTATTTCGCTTCTTATTTCCATATTCATGTATTGCACTACAATTGCTTGTATTATGGTAGCTTCATCTTGTGCTTGTACCATGCTTATGATATGCTTGTTTCTTCATCATATACCATGCGTGGCCGACCCTTCGTGGTCGTTGGACTTAGAGTCACTTCCTTGTTACTACTTGCTATTATTTCAGACCTGTCAGTTGCATGCTTCCTTTTAACACATGTATATCGCCTGACCATCTAGTATGTTATCACCTGACTACCTGGCATGCCACTACCTTGCTAGACCCTCTTGTTATGACATGACTGACCCGGACTATATCGATCTCATTGGTATGCATGTTACTTGATATATCACCACCTTGTCATGCTATCCTTTAAAACCAAGCATGATACACCTGACTTTGTAATTGTCATGTTTACGGGAATCCTGTCTTGTTTTATGGAACTAAGTGCCACACGGAACAAAGTGCCACACCTTACTCGGTGGGGGCCACCTCTTGAATCCGTGGGGGCCACCTCTAGAATCCAATTATTACTGTTATGTCCAGTTATTCCCGTAACCTGATAATTCTGTTAATAAACCATAAAAAGGACAACCTGTATGGGTATGGGAGGAAGTGATGGATGCCGGAATGATATCTTGCTTATAGTGATGGGATATAAAAGTATGTATATATATATATATATATACTGGCGGTAAGTGTTATGATATTACTGTTAGGGGGACTTTGGGCCTCCAAAACCAGTTCCAGGTGTATGGAAACCACTATAAGAAGTTCTATCAGTTCTCCATCTACTTCCGTTAACAACCCTCGACTTGCTTATATATGGATGTATGTGGGTTGGCCGTACACCAGGTCACATACCGAGATATATGGGTCAGACGAGTAATAATAATAATAGGTGTTTCCTGTGACCCCAGTTATGATTACTGTTATGATTCCTGTTTTGATACCTGTTATGCACTCTTGTCACATCTGTTATGTATTCTTGTTATGACTACCTTGCAACTCTGATTCTATACGCTTAGATATTCGGTGGCATGAGATAACGGTATATAGATGAGGGTTTCCTTGTTTGGATTATTCCTTCGATGTACTAGTCTCATGGGACCGTAACCTAAGCGTATACAATCAATTTTGCTTGTGATCAGTTTTACTTCGGATTTCCTGTTTTACGATCGTTACGTTATACCCGTTCTTATATATACTTCATTTGTGTTCTAACCCTCCTGTCTTCTGTACTTGACTCTTGTACTCACCCTTGGCTCGCCACCTGGCTTTTGCATCCTACTCGCCTGGGGAGTTTCACTGACTCCCCTGGATTCTCATGTCCAGGTTATGGAGCCCGGAGCGTGTGAATTTCCCCCTTTGCTGCTCAGAGTAGCGCAGCGGTGGCGTGGACCTCCAGCCGACCTTTCAGAACTCCATCCTTCCAGACCCCTGTATGCCTCTCGAGTTTTCCCTTAGCAAACTCGTGAGTGCCCTTTTTCTATTCATACTTGTACATTCCTTGTATACATGTATGTGGACACCCTTTTATACTGTTCATATATGTATATCTTTTGTATTCTCGCATTTGCGCATATCTGTGATGTATTATTATTGTAATATTCATCACCTCTGGTGATAACTCTGTGATTGTATATATATGTGTTGGAATGTATAATGCACCATTTGCTTCCGTACTCTGATTCTTGTCTGTACTGATGCTTAGCGTATATACGGGAAGGTACTTCGGACTTACGTATATACGTTGCAGTGACGTCCCCGTATCGCCGGGATCGGGGCGTTACACTTTCATTGAGATCTGAGTCCGCACTCAAAATCTCTCCCATCCAAAATCTTCCTGAAAAAAACCGCTTTCATAGGGTCAATGGCCTTGAGAAAATAAACCATCACACACAACAGTGTCTCATCAAAAGGCAAGACCATAGTGCCGCTGGGAGCACGGTCCCCTCAGCTGCCGTCGATCAATAGCACACTACTGAAGACACTGGCTCCTCAGGACACTGGCTCCTCCTTATCTCAGGGGCAGCCGCCAGCGTCTTACCGACGCCGTTATTTGAAGGCCAAATCCTTCAGATGTTTGCTGATGTGTAGGAGCAGATGAAGAAGTAACAAGCCCAGTTAGGTCACGATCGGGAGCAAGCGACCCGCGACCGTGAGAGAGCCGCCCCATGAGCAGAAAGTACTGAAATAGCTCAATGACCAGCTCCAGGCGCAGATCGCCACCCTCCAGAGAGTCCAAGAGTAGATGCAACTGGAAAAGCGAGTCTGAAATCGGAGAGGCTCGAACCAATGGGCCCATCACAAACCTGAGGCACCCAGATCGTCGTCTTCCTATGAAGACTACCCCGAAAATGGGGCTGAATCACCTTGTTTCCAAACAGAAGTTTATTAATTCCAGACTCAAAGAAGAATAGAAGAATCTCCCGACATTCGAGCCCTCGACGAGTTAATTCAAAGACGGATCGAGGAGGCTAAACTGTAACTCCGAAGTGGACCAAAACAAGCCTCTGCCAGAGTCTCTGACTATCCTCTCTCCAAAGAGATCCTGGAGTACGAGTTCCCAAAGAAGTTCGCAACTCCGACTTTTGACTACTATTTTAGAACTAGTGACCTAATTCAATACATCAAGCACTCCCGAGACAAGATGATGCTTCACTCCCGCAACGATCTATTCTTCTGCCTAACCTTTCCATCCAGCTCGAAAAGTGTGGCCTCGATTAGTTCTACTCCCTGCCACCACAGTCTCTCTACAACTTCGAGGGTGTAACCTAAGTGTTCTTCACCCAGTATGCCTCTTGCCGTAAGCCAAGAAGAACAACCACTGCCTTCTCACTGTCAAAATGAGGCAGGATAGCCTCAAGTCTTACATCGGTTACTTTCAAAGCCAGCTAGCTAAAGTTTTCAACTGTGTTGAGGATGTCTCTGCGTCGCATTAGGCTGCAGTTTCTCACCCCCTGTACAAGCATCACTGAAGCACGATGTCACTCGGATGAGTGAAGTTTTATCTCGAGCTCAGCCATACATCCAGCTGGATGAAGTAATGAAGAGCTCCGCCAACCACTCTGCCAAATGTGACGACGATGGAGAAAAGTCTAAGTCATAATATGAAGCTACTATCGAAGTTAGAAAGCCGAATTAGGGGGCAACCCGCCTACAAGAGACAAGCACTCATGATTCTTTCACTGAGTCCGCTCCGAGCCTTCAAGCCGATAGAGCACTTTACTCCCCTCAGGCTTCCTATCAACGAGGTCTTCAACGCCATCAAGGACTAACTATGGGTCAGGCGCCTGAGACCAATCCGGTACGATTATATATCTCCTGGAGCAAAAGAGTATTGTTCTTATTATGACAGTAAAGGATACAAGACCATTCACTCCTAGAGTTTCTGAAAATACATGGAAGAACTCATCCTCCAGGGCTTCCTCAAAGAATATGCCCTTACTACCAAGCAGCTTCCGGATCAGGACACTGAACGTTTCGCCTGCCAAATGCAACACAAGATCACCCAATACAAAGCGATTGAGTGATCTTACATCTCCAATAAAATTATGGCAGTACCTTCACCACACGATCCCCCTTATATTTTGATTACATTCCATATATTTTATTTCAATTATCGAATAAAATTATATTTTTGTCTCTAACCATTAAGTCATACCAAGTTCGTCGCTCTGTTGAAGGGATTTCCCTTAGTCAGAGATAACTGCGAACCCCACTCTGCTGCTGGAATTTCTCCCACTACGAGTTCTTTGCTTGCACTTTCCGTTGATGAAAATTTTTTCCACTCAGAGGCAACAACGCAAGCGCCAATTTATGGGCTCCCTCTCGAATGCTTGGGGGCAATCAAAAACCTCCGTTGTGAGATTTTCCTCACTCGAAATCCTCTTTTTGCTGCTGGGATTTCTCCCCTCATAAGCCAAAAGCTTGCAGATCTTGCTGTTGGGATTTTCCCCACTCAAAGATGGCAACACAAACGCCAGTTTACGACCTCCCTCTCGATTACCTATGGGCAGTCGAAATTCTCCGCTGTGAAATTTTCCCCACTCGGAGTCCTCCTTCAGCTACTGGGAGTTTCCCAACTCAGAAAATCTAAATTTGTGGTTGTTGAAGGTGCTTTTGTCATGTACTCTTAAGATCTAATTAAAACAGATCATAGAAGTTGCTTCTTTATTTGTATACAAGAAAAAGAGTTTTATTTCCAAAAAAAAAAGTAGCCCTAATGTAACGGTCCCAGTTAAAAATTTTTCATTTAATCACAATCATCTCGTAATAATCCAAACGTGGGGCCCATCAAGGTATAATACTTCCAATATAATCATCAGAACTCTTCACTATACATCAGAATTTCCACTACAACTAACATGTAAGATCTACTCGAGACTTATCATATTAACACATATAGTTCAATAATCCATAAGAACACAGTCTACATTTATCATGTCAAAATATATATACATACTAGTAAGAGTCCAACACCAGGTCTTATAAGAATTACAAGTCAAGAGTAACACTCAACTAAAAGTACGCATCTTTATACAAAATTATCTACATAGCAAAAGTAGCTTCTAATACAGTAGTTCTGGTGGCGCTTGTCCCGCACAATTGCCCTTAAGCGGGTCCCTTGCCCTTATCCAAACCTGTAGGTGGAGTTAGAACAGAGTGAGCTTGATGGCTCAGTGAGTAAAACAATAGTTAAATATGCCTATAAAGTAGGTATACATGGCTAAATTATCCGGTTGACATGTGTGTCGCTATACTATTTTTATAGGGTCTTATGATTATCCAGGAACCAAAACCAAATACAGTAATAAGGCCTTATTAGTCGACTAGGTCATCCTATAGTCGACTAATACTAATTGTAAGTCGACTAATTTGAAGCTATAGTCGACTAACTCCACTTCACACGTATCTGCTTCTTAACTAACAGCCAGGAATTTATGTAGTCGACTACCCTTCCTGGTATAGTCGACTAACCCAAGTACTAGTCGACTTGAATTCCCCTATAGTCGACTAAAACTGTCAAAAATTATGTTACTCTCTGGATGTCACCTATAGTCGACTACCCTTCTTCTGTAGTCGACTAATCTACAATATTAGTCGACTAGTAATTGACTCAAGTCGACTAATTCTGTCAAAAACAGATTGCCAACTTCCTGTTTGCTCTCTGTATCTGGGATTAGTCGACTACAGTCTATATGTAGTCGACTAATCCTGCTATCCAGCAGAATATCTGCCTAAATATCACACGTTTAGTCGACTATCCCAGGGACTTAGTCGACTAACTTACCCAAAAAGTGCCTGTTAAGAAGCCATTCCAGATTTGATGTTAAGGATTTATACATGAATATAACATAGGACTTATTTCATAGTGATAACCATATACATACACATAATCTCCCCTTCTACGCCTCCGGTTCAACCCGGTCCCTTCCTCCGATACAATATATATAATCTCCCCTTCTACGCCTCCGGTTCAACCCGGTCCCTTCCTCCGATACAATATATATAATCTCCCCTTCTACGCCTCCGGTTCAACCCGGTCCCTTCCTCCGATACACTCATGCCATCATATAATATCAATATGCAAGACATGTAATAAAATCATGGATTCATAAACAACATGAGTAACACTTGCGGAATTGAAACACATGCACCCAAAACATACATAAGGTCAAATACTTGTATATCTCTTACACTTATTTCAATTCCTACTTATTTCTACTCATCATGTTGTTAAGATTAGCATGTTCTACTCACTCTTGAAGTTGTATGGTCTGATTTTGCTGCTGCCCTCTTGTTGTTGCTGCTGTTGTTGTTGTTTGTTGCTGTTGCTGTTGTTGTTGCTGTTGCTGTTGCTGTTGTTGTTGTTGTTGTTGTTGCTGTTGTTGCTGTTGCTGTTGCTGTTGTTGTTGTTGTTTGTGAAAGGAGAGAGAGGGAGAGAGGTTGTGAAGAGAGAAAGTGTTTGACCAAAAAGTGTTTAATCCTCTTCAACCCCCTCTATTTATAGCCTCTAACTCTCCATAGGATTGTGCCAAGTGTCCCCTAAACATCCCATCAAGTTTACTCTTCTCCATGCCTCTCCCCCCTCTCCATGAGGTACAAGCATGGGGGGGGGCATGGTGGTAATAAGTCAAACACATGTGGGGTATTCTTATACCTATATACATGGATGTATAAATACTCATGTATACATACTTATTTATACATACACATATAATAATCATGACTTGGCTAAGGCATCTTGCATGCATACTAATCCCATTACCCCTTATGATTAATTAGGAAAAGAAATGCTTAAATTAGGGCAAGTGTTACATTCTACCCTCCTTATGGAAGTTTCGTCCTCGAAACTTAACGTACCTTGGAACAAATGTGGATAGGCTTTTCTTATCTCCTCTTCCAGCTCCCAAGTGGCTTCTTCTATGTTTTGATTTCTCCATAAGACCTTGACCAAGGAAATATTTTTGCTTCTCAATTGCTTCTCCTTGCGATCAAGAATTTGTACTGGTTCTTCCGCGTAGGACATGTCTTCTAGTATATGCAAGGGTTCATAGGAGACAACGTGATCAGGATCGGGCACATACTTCCTCAGCTGAGATACATGAAATACATTGTGCATCTGTTCTAAGGCAGGGGGTAGGGCCAAGCGGTAAGCAACCGGTCCAATTTTATCCAGTATCTCAAACGGACCCACATATCTAGGGGCTAGTTTGTTCTTACTACCGGTGCGTTTCACTCCCTTCATTGGAGATACCTTTAGAAAACACTATCCCCTACTTCAAATTCCAGTGGTCTGCGACGATTGTCTGCATAAGCTTTCTGTCTGTTCTGGGCTGCTTTCATCCTTTCCTTGATTAGCTTGACCTTCTCCGTAGTCTCTTGAATTACATCGGGGCCGAACAGTCTTCTATCCCCAACTTCCTCCCAACAGATTGGTGATCTACACCTCCTCCCATACAATGCTTCAAAGGGAGGCATACCGATAGTGGACTGATAACTATTATTATAAGCAAACTCCACTAGGGTAAATAGTTGTCCCAACTTCCCCCAAAATCTAGCACACAGGTTCTCAACATATCTTTCAATATTTGAATGGTCCTTTCTGACTGTCCATCTGTTTGGGGGTGGGCTGCTGTACTGAGTTGCAATTTAGTGCCCATAGCTTTGGACAAACTCTTCCAAAATCTTGATTGAAATCTTGGGTCTCGATCTGATACAATGGATTCAGGTACTCCATGTAATCTAATTACCTCTCGGACATATACCTGAGCCAGTCTTTCCATTGAATAATTGATCCGGATAGGCAGAAAATGGGCAGATTTGGTGAGTCTGTCTACCACTACCCAGACTGTATCCAGCCCTTGGGACGTCCGAGGAAGTCCAGTGACGAATCCATAGCAATTTGACTCCACTTCCATTCGGGAATAGATAAAGGCACTAACAAACCTGGGGGCTTCTTATGTTCTGCCTTCACTTGTTGACAGACTAAACACTTGTGGACAAAATTGAAATGTCTACCTTCATTCCATCCCACCAGAAGTTATGACGCAGATCTTGTACATTTTTGTACTTCCGGATGAGCTGTATAAGGTGTACTATGGGCCTCCTTCATTATTTCTTCTTTGATCTCTGCTACATCTGGCACACATAATCTGCGTCCAAGCCGTAGTACATCATCTTCTATTTGAAACTCTTTGAGTTCTCCTTCTTGCACTTTCTTCATCATCTTCTTTATTTGAGTATCTCCTTGTTGGGCCTCTTTGATCTTGTCGTATAGATTAATTTGGATACTCACTTGATTCAGTTGATACTCAGAATTTGAAGAATCAATGACTCGCACTTCTATTTGCATTTCTTCTAGATCTCTTAAGATTCTTGCTTGACGAGTCATCAAGGCGGCCAGGGTCCCTCCTGATTTCCTGCTCAAAGCATCAGCCACCAAATTGGCCTTCCCAGGGTGGTATTGAATAGTGATATCATAATCCTTCATTAGTTCTAACCACCTCCTCTGCCTCATGTTCAGTTCCTTTTGTGTGAAGATGTATTTTAAGCTCTTATGATCAGTGAAAACTTCACAAGACACTCCATACAAATAATGTCGCCAGATCTTTAAAGCAAAAATCACAGCAGCTAATTCCAAGTCATGAGTGGGGTAATTTCTTTCATGGGTCTTCATTGTCGGGACGCATAGGCAATGACTTTTTCATGTTGCATTAACACACATCCCAATCCCAGTTTGGATGCATCACTAAAGATGACAAATCCTTCAGTCCCCGAAAGTACAATTAAGACAGGAGCAGATGTCAGCCTAGCTTTAATCTCCAGGAAGCTCCTATCTTGATCTTCTCCCCATGCAAACTTCTTACTCTTTCTAGTTAATTGGGTCATTGGTGCCACAATCAGAGAAAACCCTTCTACAAATCTTCTGTAGTACCCAGCTAATCCCAAGAAACTTCGAACTTCAGTAACATTAGTGGGTCTAGGCAGTCTCGGATTGCTTCGATCTTTACCGGGTCTACTGATATTCCTTCTTTAGATATAATATGGCCAAGAAACCCTACTTGTTCTAGCCAAAATTCACATTTCTTCAACTTTGCATAGAGTTGTTTCTCTCTCAAGATTTGAAGGACAATATTAAGATGTTTCTCATGATCTTCCGTATTCTTTGAATAAACCAGAATATCATCAATGAATACTACTACAAACTGGTCTAGATATGGTTGGAACATCCGATTCATTAAGTCCATAAATGCTGCCGGGGCATTAGTGAGTCCAAAAGGCATGACTAGAAATTCAAAGTGTCCATATCTCGTCCGGAAAGCTGATTTGGGCACATCTTCAGGTTTGACCTTCACTGATGATACCCGATCTAAGATCTATCTTAGAAAATACACAAGACCCTTGTAATTGATCAAATAAGTCATCAATTCGAGGGAGAGGGTACCTATTCTTGATAGTAGCCTTATTCAATTCCCGGTAGTCAACACATAGTCTCATACTCCTGTAGGGGCCGGAAAACTTTGGTGGTCGGAGAAAGTGGTTTTAGCTGTAAAAGATTTCCTTGATTCAAGCGAAACGATTACAACCAAAAGAACTACTCTTCCTCTTTTCCAGTTACAAGGGAGGGAGGATGTCTGAATCTTCCCTTTGTTTAAAGCTGGGTTCTTCGTGTGGCGATGGAGAGTGAATCTTGTTCTCCGTTGACCAGATGACCGTCCTGGACCGTCGGGGGTCTTCTCTTCGGTCGGTAGAAAGAGTAACTCAGCTCCGTCTACCAAAACTCTCAAAGAGGAGGTAGGCGAAGAGCGGCTAGTACTCAGTAAGCTCGCTGAAGAGTCGTGCTTCTCTCTTGATGATCCTTCTGCCTGGATTCGATCGATTTTGATGATGCCCTATCTCAAAGCTCTCTCTCTTCAAAACTCTGATCTTCTGCCAAGCTTCGATCCTCTCAAGCCTCTATCCCTGTGTGTCTCTCCAAAAACTCCGATCCTCTCTTCATAGCAAACAAGGCTATTTATAGGGATCTCAGGGGGTGAAGGTGCCTCCTGAAATCGCTCCCGAATGAGGGGCCACTACCCGCTACATGCGCGGTGACTGGCCCCGCAATCAGGGCAGTTGCAACTGAGACGCGGGCGTCGAGCAAAACGCGCCTTGAAGTTTGAGACGCGGGCGTCGAGCCAAACACGCCTTGAAGTTTGAGACGCGGGCTTCGGGCCTTCACGTCTGGATGCTGAGGCGCGGGCGTCGGTCCGACGCGTCTTGATGCTGAGACGCGGGCTTCGGGCCGACGCGTCTGAACGTTGTGACGCGGGTGTAGAGCCAACGCGTCTTAATGCTGAGACGCGAGCATCGATTTCTCGCGTCTAGAGCTTGAGACTCTGCTTCCTTAATGGCTGGTCTGTTAGTCATTTTTAGACAGCCTACAGAACCCCCTCCAAAGTTTCTGATATTCCGCAGTTGAATGGGACGGATTTCGGAATACTTTGGATCTTTAGCGTGTTCACGTTTTATGACTGGACTGTTGATGCTTCGGGTTTGATCTTATCTGGAATTGGTCTTCGTGAGTGTACTGTTGAACTCTTTGAAGCCGTCAGAGTTGATCGTGTTTGAGTGTCTAGATACACAGTCTAGACCTCCCCGATTGCTTTTAGTCTGTCACGGGTGCGCTTTTGACCGGGAGTGGTTGGTTGTCTGTTTGCGTCAGTGTACTGTTGAACTGACTTGTAGAAGCAGGAGACTGGACGCAGGTTCCTTTTTGAAAAAGCAGAAACTGCTTTAAAGACGCGACTTCTTAGCGAGACGCGATCTTTTGGCGATGAGAACGCGACCGATCTTCATAAGGCAGACGCGATTTTCTGGGTGCATTTATGATGATGCTGACGGGACATGTCCACCGAAGAGCCGCGTACTTTGGGGCGTGCGCCTGTGCCATGTCATGATTACGCCGCCAGCTGGCCTGGGGAAAAGGCGAGATTTCGCCTTTTGGCGCGCGGATCTCCCGGTCATTAAGTGAACTGCTCCACGTGTCAACTTCTGACTTGTGGCGGGGTCGCGACGCATGATCTTCCCTGTTCAAACAATGATTTGGCTCCACGCGTCAGGCAGCGATTCGCTGCAGCGTTTATTGGGCCAAACGCTGCGTATCTTCGCGAATCTCTGTGCCTATAAAAGGCAACAGTTGGAGAGATGCATCTTCTTCTCCGAACGAACGCATTCTCTGAGAAAAAGAACTTCCTTCTCTTGTTCAACTATTCATCTCCTCGCTCGGATTTCTTGATTTTCAATGGCTCCCAAGACGAAACCGACTGCATCGACCTCAAGGGCGACCGTCGCCGAGGCTGAGAGAGATGCTTCCTCTGCGCAGGAGGGTGTTTTCCGAGGTAAAAATGCACCTTCGGTGTGGGTTCCGCCATTAAAACATGTTCATAGAACCCTAAGAACCTTTAACACAAGATCGTGTTTGATTCTCGGACGCTGTCCTTGAGATGATAACCGGGGCACGGGCCTGATGATCCGACGCTGGTGAACTCTGCACTCTGGGTCCTTCACTTAGAATATTTCTAATTGTGAAGGTCTCTGGACGCGATTTGTAGAACGCGGATTTGATCCATGCGTTCTGTGCCGCGTTTTGTGCCATCAGGCGCTGGCGTGCGAGTCCAAGCACTTTGAAATTTCACAAGTCTTGGTTTGCAGAACGCGGATTTGATCCTTGTGTTCTGTGTCTTCAACCGCCGATTTTGTAGAATCTGGCGTTTGAGTCCAAGTACTTCGAATTTTCATAAGTCTTGGTTTGTAGAACGCAGCTTTGCAGGTCTGGACGCGGATTCGAAAAATTCCTGCGTCCAGTATCTCTTCTGCGTTTTGGATTATGAACACTTAGCGTCTTCCCTTATTTTTGGCAAGGTATCTGACCAAGTGTCTTTTTCTTTTGCAGTGCCGCATGTTTCAGGTTCACTTGCCAAGATGCACCATTTTGGCCGCGTGGGTGGTGCCGACCGGGGCTTGACCTTTGTGCAAAGAATGAGTGTCCCCGTGACTGCTGACCAGTTGCTGGATCGCAGGCTCTCTAATGTTAACAGGAGAACCTTCCGGGCACTTATGACCGATGCCGCGCTCAAAACGGATGACGGTGTCAGGTTGGAGAAGCCTGCCTTCTTCTTTGGGGATCATATCTATGACGATGGCCGTCGTGTGTCTGAGGGGACTTATAAATGGCTCCGTGAGATAAAGGGCGGAAGATTCTTTCTTCCAGACATGGAGAGGATGTTCCCGATGTCCTACTTTCAACACATGTCTGTCCCCCGGAAGATGGAATGGGACATTTCCCAGTATATCCCTGAGATCGCCCTTGGTGACTTTGGCCTCCAAAAGGTAGGCCGCCATGATAGTCATGACGGGTCAGTTGTCGGACTGTTCCCTGCGTCGTCCAAACCTGAAATTCCAATTGGGGAGACCCCGGAGCTCGCTACCACCTTCCTCAATTCCTTCATAGAAGCAGGGGGTGACTATCCTGTCGACTTCCGTGCGTATGGATGGGTCCATTCTCCAGAGAATTACTGGTGGGGTAGGATGGTGGGTTTTGTCCTTACCAATCTTGAGGGGCCGCTGAAGCGTGTGGGGCTGTACCCAGCAGTCAGGGCCGTGCAGTGGGGCGTCCCGATGAGTTCTCATAACTTCTTTGGGATTCTGGAGCGCTACAATCCTCGGACGGGGACATTCTTTACTCCGGTTGGAGAGATGGGCCTTGCCCTACACGAATTGTATGAGGTCTCCGGGTTGTCGTCAGGGGATATTCCTTACGAGGAATTTGTCCCAACCACCAGGGAGCTGCGCCTTTTGGAAAAAGAATCTCCTCAAGTGTATGAGACCTACTGGGAGGTGATGTGCCATTTCTACATCTGCGGTCAGACAACTGCCTGGAGGTCAGGAGGCGTCAAGCAACTATCCTGGGCTGATTATTTGTTTAATAATGTCAGCAATAAAGATCTCCCAGTAATCCGACTAGCTCCTAGTTCTGGTGGGGAAGTTGAAGACAGGATCGACGCAGCTTCTGACAAGTTCTACACCACGGAGTCGAACGAGGACGGCTTCGACCCTGACTTGGTCTTTGAGAGCTTTCACCATCAAGCCCGGACCCCTATCTCTGATCAGGCGCTGTTGGCGGGCTTCCTGATGTTGTGGCTGAAGAGGTGTGTGGTGCCCACGCTACCACATGAAGTTATTGTGGCAGATGTGGTGTACCCGGCGGTACTCTTGGCTCATGGCCACCCCATAGCCCTTCTTCCCGCCGTGGTGGCTGGTATTCAAAGCGGGCTGCGGGTGTTGACCAAGAGCTTCTGCGGACCCCCAAAGACTGCTAATTCTCGTGGGGAGCCGTATACCGACTCAGAGGGGAACCCGACGGTGAAGCACCCCAACCCGCGAATTGAGCTGCCTTACACGTACCTCATGGCTTGGTACGTGATGCATTGCCCGTCTCTAATGACGGCAGCGCGTGGGAGCGTGGATCATATCCCATTTGTGCAGCGGCTGGAACGTTCAGAGTGGCATGACACCTACTTGTATTACATTAGGAAGCGTCTTTCCTGTGCCGCCAACTACCAGCTCAACCGCTGCTTTCCAGAGGTTCAAGATGCAGCCCCCGGGGAGCTGTTCACGGATGTCGCTGGGCGGGATGACTTCTCGCAATTGCCTGCTGGAGCCTTCTGGTGGTTGATCAATATACGACCAGGATATGTGCTGTTTCGCCAAGGAACTTCTTGCACTATCGAGCCGTATATGCCAAGTCGTTTTGCCCGACAATTTGGCTATGATCAGCTTTACGTCGGGAATCCCAATGCTCAACTTGCCTTTGACGGGAATCTGTTCGAAGGCGCTCGGGCTTGGTATTACAGTGTGGCTGGAGGGACGGGAGCAACGTTCCATCTACCCGACGAGGCGCCTAAGTGCCGTATGAGCTTCAGCTTCTGTATTTGGTACTCCCAGGCCGGCCAGACGCCAGATCTTATTCCGGAGTCTTCATGTCTTGAGAGTATCAATGCCAGTCTCGAGGAGAGGTCTGAATCCAGTAAACGTACTAAACTCCTCGACCAGTACCTGAAAGCTCAGAGGGAGGTCGAGAAACGATCGAGGAGGGAGCCTCCAGTAGTGAGGGCGGCACCGCGACCGGCAAGGGCAAAGCCGCAAGCGACGAGGGCGGAGCCACCAGCAATGAGAGTGGAGCCGCGACCGGCAAGGAGGTCGAAGCAATTGGCGAGGAAGCGTCGTCGACGCTCTGCTTCTGTAGTTGAGCCTGCCCAAAAAAGGCTCGGAGGGACTTAACGGCTGAAGTCTCTCAATCCAGAGCTGAAGTCTCTCAATCCAGAGCTATCTCTGCTGGAGTTGAGGTTCCTCCTGAAGGTGTCCCTGTTAGAGTTGAGGAACCGCTGGAAGATGAAGATTTTCCAAGCTTGGTCCGTGCTCCTAGGTCACGCAGCGAGACCGTGGAGGAAGGGGAGCTTGTTGAGCGACCCCTTGTTGCTGGTGATACCGAGTCACCGGAGGTTGACATAATGGGCGAGTCTCCTTCTGCTCATGAAGGGAGAGACGAGGTACAGCAACCGGGGTCTCCTAGTGTCTTTATTTCCAATCCTCGGGCAGTCGACCCTAGTCCTACCACTGGAGTGATTGGGGGTAAGGCTCCTGTTGTGGAGCTTCCTCGCGTGGCGCTATCGTCTTCTTCGGCATCGGGAGAAAGTGACTTTGAAGATAAAGTCGACTATGGCGATGAACCCGCTCTTCCTGATCAGGGTGGATTCTTTGACGTCTCGGAGGAGGAACAACATGAGGGTGAATCATCGACTGCGTTACCGCTGGCGATAATCCCTGCTGAAGGTACAACTTCGCATGTCGAGGCGATGGAAACAGAGTTGACCCAGCCCAAGGGGATTGAGGCTTCGGCCGCTGAGATAACCTCGGAGGGGGCAGCTGTTGAAGTTGGGGAGCCTTCCCCTTTGCCAGGAGGGGAAACAACCATTGAGGCTGAGGAGGCTTTCACTCCGCTGGTGAAGAAGGCTACTGCTGAAGCTGGGGAGACCCCCATTCTACAGGACTCGACGCCTCCGGACCTCGAACCTAGTAAGGCAGCTCTGACTGAGGGGGCTCAGGTGGGGAGTCTGACGATCAGCACCCTTCCAGAAGGCCACACAGCTCAATCCTCGGTGGGAGTTTCTGAAGAGGTTGTGCTTACAGCTCCTTCCTTGGTCGTGGAAGCTCCTGCAGAGGCAGCGCTCCCGGAAGCGCCAATGGGTAGTCTTGTTCTGGCCACATCGACGGCTGGCACGGCTCTTGTGCGAGAAGACCCGCCCTATATCCCTTGTCCCGTGACAGAAAAAGGGTCGGGAAGCTTCTTAGGTGGTGAAGACATGGGGGATCTGGCACGTCAGATGGTGCAACAATTCTTCACCTCGATGGGATCATGTATTGATCTCATCTTCCGTGGACACAGCACCTTCCAGTTCGCCCAGAGGCTTCTTGAAAATATGGCCGTGAGCGTCGAATTGGCGGGAGGCCCTTCACTTGCCAGGGCATGCCTGCGGGTGGTAGAGCAACTTGGAGATAACCTGCGGGAGCTGGAATCTTTGGAAGATGCAGGTTCTTCCGGCGAGGCCCAGGCCATCCTGACTAGGCTCCTAGCTGCTCAGGAACGGGAGCGACAGGAGGCGGAGGCGCAGATCACTGCCGAGATCCGTGACCTTGAATATTCCAAGGCTGAATTTCAAAAATTAGCCGGAGATTCGAGGGAATCTGAGCTCAGTGTGCAGAGCACGGAGCAGGTCATCCTCAGAACTCGGGACATTATTGCCAAGGCGGAAGCTGTTCTTGCACTAAATGAGGAGAAACTTGTCTCCCTCAAAAAGGAGCTTGAGGAGCAACGGGCTGCTACGGCGCGGGCTGAAGAGAGTCTGTCTCTGCAATCTTCCAGGGTGGACTCTCTGCGGATGCAGCTGTCTGCCAGAAGTTTCTTATCTGAGGCGGAGCTGCGGGACCGGGCTATCATGGAGGCTGAGAGGACGCGCCAGCATGAGATTCACCGCCTTAGGGAACAAATCCGTTCCTTGGTGAACCAGGACATTTAGCCTTCTTTTTTTTTTTTTCTGTAAAGAAAAGGGACACTCTATTAAGAGTGCTTGTATCCACTTCTATCATTTTTTGGTATAATAGAAGTTTTCTTTAAAGCTTTTGTCCCAATTTCTTTGTCTTGTTGTGGATGAGTCCAACTCTTGATCACTAGTCGTGATTACGGAACTTAGGTAGGACTAAGTTCTTTTAATGGGACGCGGTCTTGGCGAGACGCGGCATTAATCCCACAGGGTGAAACGCGGTCATCAGTCTACCGGAACTTAGATTTTACTAAGTCCTTTTACTGAGACGCAGCGTCAATCATAAAGTGAGACGCGGTCATCATTTCATAAGAACTTAGATTCTACTAAGTCCTTTTGATGAGACGCGGCGTCAATCACAAATCGGAACGCGGTCTTCAGCATAGAGTGAAAACGCGGCCTCCGAACGCATCGTCAATCACAGGGTGAGACGCGGTTCTTAGTTCATGAGAACTTAGGCAGGACTTAGTCCTTTTGACAAGACGCAGCATCAATCCATAGGGAGACGCGGCCATCATTGATTCATGAGACGCGGCATTCGTTCAGGGAGACGCGGCTCTGAATAACGCGGATCTGCTTCTGCGAAGAAGGAAGCGGATCAGGCAGACGCGGGAGACGCAGCCTTGTGCCTTTCCCTTAATTCTGAGGGGACGCGACTTTGACTCGCGCAGGCATCTTTCTGGGACGCGGATGGGTGGATAGTTCTTCAATCCGCGTCTGGGTGTAAACTCCCAGGCGTTACATACAGCCTGTCATAGGGATTTGGTGTGATCTTTAAACGTCAGATGCGGATTTTCCGCTTTGTTTCCCGAAGCAGTTGTCCACGCGTCGGCTGCTGATTGGGCTTGAGTATTGATTCTCTTAAATGAGAAACCAGTGCGGGCGGTTGGAGATCAGCGCCAGCGGCGGTTCTCGAAGCAGCGTTACACGCGTCCGGCCTTTATTGGATCTTGGCAGTTGTGCAGTTATTAATGCCGGCGGTTCAGATTACGGGGCCATTAACCGCTGTTATCAGGAGCTGCCTATAAATAGGGCGCCCTTTCTCCCTTCAATCCTGCCTTTGGACTATTTTGTTTTTTTTTGAGAGAGCGCTTTGAGAACTTTCATCTTCCTCAGACAATTGTCTCCATGGATGAGGATGGTTCTGAAGATGACCCAGGGCTTTTAAGCTCCTGTTTGGTCTCTTTAGGAGAAAACACCTCTTTGCCCTGTGACCGCGTTTGCGTCCTGGTGCAGAGAGTACAACTCTTGACGGAGGTCTCCACGGGTATGCCGTTCGTTTCACCATGACATTTTAGATTCACCATGGCCTGTACCTTGGCTTCATGTCATCTGGACCCCCTCATGAAGTCTGCATTGGTGCATTCCTTCTGGAATTTGTACCATGGGCTTGAACTTCTCCGGACGCGCGTGCAGGAATCTTTGGCCCTTGGTGTTGGCGCGTTTTATGGCTTGTGCCTTAGCGCGTTTCATGGCCAATGCCTTGGACGAATTCCAAAAAAGGTTTCAGACCCGCACCTTGCAACTCCTGTTCATGGAGATGGCAATTTTCGGCGTCTGTGCCTTTTCGGCGTTTGTGCTCTTTGACCTAGGCACAGAATGGGACCGCGTTTTGATTCGCGTTTGTCTCTGCTGACGCAACAGTTTGGCTTGCTGCGCGTGTCATTCCTGCGTCTTGGTAGACTGCATGGATCATTCCCGCATTTGGCTGACTGCGTGGATCATTCCCGCGTTTGCCTCTGCTGACTTAGTTTTTCTCTGTTTACACTAAGCTGCAGATTGTTCTAATTCTCTCTTTTTGTTCCTTGCAGGCTTGCTGGGCCCTTGGAAGAATACTTCGGTCGGCGAACTCGTTCAACCTTCACCTATGAGAGAATATATTATGGTCCTCGTCACCTATAAGAGAGTATATTACATCTCTGACGAGGACCCAACCCTCGCCAAGGTCTCTTCAGATCTGGTGCAAGAGACGGATAGGCTGAGTACCGGCGAGGGTGGTCCGGCGGTTGCGGCGGCGGATGAGATCCTCTTCCTCTCCCACTCCAGAAGTCACATCAAGGACACTCCGTTGGATGGCCTGCTGGGGAAAGGGATGGTGATGAAACCCCAGAAGTGACATCGAGGACAGTTAAAGTCCGTTGAGTCTTCTGCTGGGGGAAGGATCAATTCTTGAAGGAAGAGTTGCCGGACTTTTTGCTGCCGCCGGACTAAGTGGAGGGTGGCATCCTTTGTGATGACTCCTAAACTTCTGCTCTCACCCCAAGAGTGACTCCATGTTTGTTGGATAGTCTACTAGGGAAAGAGACGCGCCTGAACGAAGGGTTGCAGGACCTTCCATTGCCACTGGACCTCAAGAACACCATTGCTCTTGGCTTGGTCAGCTAGGGCGCTTTCGAAGTTGGCGTCACGCATCAAAGTGCAACCGGCTCCAATTGTGCACCTGGGATCAGATGCGGTTTCAAGGAGTGAGTACGGCCTCAGAGAGAGAGAGGGACTTCTTTGTACTCCTTAATTGTAACACTCAATCTTATTGTATAAGAGAGCGTTTTGTATCACTTTCATGTGTTTGGATATGAATAAAAGTGACACTTTTCTTTTTGCTTCTTTCTGTTGTCTTGAACGTTTTGTTTTAGAAGCCAAAGAATAATTTTGGTGGACCCGCCACTTTATAAAAGAAAGTGACGAGTGGAGCGCGTACCCCCAGAGAAGGTGAACTTTTATCAAGGATTTGGGATTAACTTGATTTAAGATCAGCTGGGGATTTTGATGGAAGCATTGTTTATTGGTGTAATGTTAACCAACACTGCCTCCAGAATGAATTTGATACTCGGTTGGGGAGAATATCAAATGAAACTAGACTCGTGGGGAATCTAGTAAGATTTTTACCGTTAGAGGTGTGATATTAACTTAACGGTTTAGAAGTAGTCTTGTCAGAAGTGTAATATTAACTTGACAAGGATGTGAGTTAGAGGTGTGATATTAACCTAACTCATCAGCATCTCAGTTTTATTTGGGAAAACTGAGGGTGTCACTGTCATAGGTGTGATGTTTAACTTAACAGTGATAGAAATGCTAGAGGTGTAATGTTGAACTTGGCATTAGTCGTCTCGGCTTAAAGAAGTCGAGGAAAGGTCATAGCCATAGGTGTATTGTTGAACTTAGCAATGACTCGGATGCTAGAAGTGTAGTGTTAACTTGGCATCGTCCATTTCAGCTTCGATATGGAAGTCTGAAGAAAGGTGACTATCAGAGGTGTGATATTAACTTGACAGGCACTCGATGTACTGCTTAGAGGTGTAATGTTAACTTAAACAGTAGTTTGTCAGAGGTGTGATATTAACTTGACAAGGATTTGCTTGCGATAGGAGCAATTTGAGGACCTGTCATTCTATTGATGAGAATTGACAAGTGGAATTTGAGGTGCCAGAGGTATAGTGTTAACTTGGCAAATTTGAGAGTTTGTTACTCTATGCAGAGTTAACAAGCCAGGTTTGTACTCGACAAAGAGTATTCATTACCAGAGGTATAGTGTTAACATGGTAATGATTGCATTTTGTGGTCCTACCATTCTATGGATGAGAATTGGTAAGGGATTTTTGGAGGGAAGAGTGGAATCAAATCCACTTAGGATTTTTAGCAAACCCTCAGCTGTCAACGGATTTGAGGTGCCTTTACCAACTACCGTTTGAGTTGGGCTAGCCATGCTATTCCCCTCAGCATGATGAGTTGTCGAGGACTTAGTTGGGCTTAAAGGCCAACATTTTCCTCTATCCTTAGCCGTCGGAGGCGTCGGATCAAATGGGAACGTGTCCCTTAGGATTTTTAGCAAATCCTCAGCTGTCAACGGGTTTGTCATGCCTTTACCAACTACCGTTTGAGTTGGGCTAGCCATGCTATTCCCCTCAGCATGATGAGTTGTCGAAGACTTATGTTGGACTTAAAAGCCAACATTTTCCTCTATCCTTAGCCATCAAGGGCGTCGGATGTTTGATCAGAGGTGTATTTTTAACTTGATCGGTGGAAGAATGCCATCTAGGGATAGTATTTCTTCAGGAATTTGCCATTGATTGGCATCATGAGTGTATCGCCATTTGAGGTTATGAGGCGATACGATCCATTTGAGTAGACTGACTCTACTACAAATGGTCCTTCCCATTTGGGTTGGAATTTTCCTTTCGTCTTGTGCGTCATGACCATGGGTCTTCGGACGGCTAAGACGAGGTCGCCTTTCTTGAAAGTTCGCGATTTGACTTTCTTGTTGAAGGCTCTGGTGATACGAGCTTGGTAAAGCTCGATTTGTTGTTGGGCCTGCAGACGCTTGTCGTCCAAGGCTTCCAATTCTTGGAGTCGCTGTCGATGCTTCTCCTCTGTTGTCATTTCCGCTGTCAAGGCGACGCGAAGAGATGGAATTTGGATTTCCAGTGGAAGGACGGCTTCGCATCCGTACACCAAGGAAAATGGCGTGGCTTTAGTTGGGGTTCGCACAGTCGTGCGATAGGCCCATAAGCATTCGCCCAACTTATCGTCCCAGTCTCGTTGACTTTTCGAGACGAATTTCTTGAGAAGCTTGCCAATAGTCTTATTGAAAGCTTCTGCGAGGCCGTTAGCGGGCGGATAGTATGCCGTTGATGACACACTCTGGATTCTGAACTTGGCGCAGAATCTCTGAAAAGCCTGGCTGATGAACTGGGGTCCATTGTCATGGACAATCCGCCGAGGCACACCGAACCGGTAAATAACGTGATGTTTCACGAACTTGATCACGTTAGAAGATTTCACCTCTTGCAAAGGGATAGCTTCGGCCCACTTTGAGAAGTAATCGGTTATCGCTAGGATGAACCGATGTCCCTTTGATGATGGTGGGCTGATAGGACCAACCACGTCCATCCCCCACATTTCGAACGGCCAGGTAGAGGTCGTAGAGTGGAGGTATCCTGGTGCTTGATGGATGAAATCGCCATGTATTTGACAGGCGTGACATCTTTTGGCATAGGCAACAGCATCGGCAACCATCTTGGGCCAATAGTAACCCAATCTTTGGAGTCGGTTTGCCAGCTTCGGGCCAGGTTGATGAGCTCCACAAGTACCATCGTGGGCTTCTTTCAATACTCCTTGGGCTTCTTTTGATGAGAGGCATCGGAGCAGGATCCCGTCATGCGATCGACGATACAATGTTCGCGAAATCGCATTGTAGTAGAATTTGGAGGCTTTCCTTCGGATGGCAGCCGCCTCCCTGGTGTCTTCGGGCAAGATGCCGTACAAGACAAAATCAATGTAGGGGAATCGCCAGTCTTTAAGTTCTGGATCGGTCGACACTTCAAGTGTTTCCTTACCGCGACGATCTCCCGTTGACCTCTGGTAGTCTCCGAGGGGACTTTTTGGGCAGTATAGGTCGTGGCTATAGACGAATACCTTCTCCATTGCTCCAGCTGGAAGAGCTAAGGAGGCAGCAAGGGATGCAAGTGCATCTGCATGCGCATTTTGCTTGCGCGGTACATGGTCGATGTAGAAGTTTGAAAACCTCTCGGCCATGTGGATTGTCGCGTTGTAGTAGGGTACTAGATCTTCATGCCTGACCTCATACTCTCCGCGAACTTGGCTGACGATGAGTTTAGAATCACCGTATGCCTCGAGATTTTTAACGCCAATCTCATCGGCGAATTGCATCCCAATCAAAAGAGCGTTGTATTCCGCCACATTGTTGGAACAGGGCTCGGTTAACGAGATAGCTCGGGGAATCACGTAATTTTGTGGGGAGACGAGTACTACTCCTACCCCCGCAACTGTATGTCCCCTAGAGCTTGTTCTTGATGCGCCATCGAAGAAAAGTTGCCATACTTGTCCTTCGAACAATGTCTGGGTCAGGCAGGCTTCGGCGACCTCGTCTGGGAGATCCTCGTAGAGTTTGGCTGCCCTGGGATCTGGGTGTTCAGCTAAGAAGTCCGCCACCGCTTGTCCCTTAATAGCCTTTTGTGGCAGAAAATGCATCTCATATTGTGATAGCAATATGGCCCATTTTGCCAGCCGGCCATTTAGTGAAGAAGGCTTTGTCATAAGTAACCTCAGGGGGTTGACTTTGGATATGACATTTATGGTTTGGCCCACCAGATAGTGTCGCATTTTCTGAATGGCGAACACCAGTGCCAAACATTCCTTCTCGATCGGGTTGTACCGATGTTCGGCTCCGATCATCGTTCTACTTAGGTAGTAGATTGCTTGTTCTCGCCCCTGGTCATCATTCTGAGCTAGTAGAGCTCCCAAAGAATGATCCATTGATCGGACGTACACCAGGAAAGGCTTTCCGGATACCGGAGCTGCCAGGACTGGTGGTTGGGTGAGGTAGTGCTTGATCTCCTCAAATGCTTGCTGGCAAGCGTCGTCCCAAATGAACGAAACGCCCTTCTTCATCAGCTTAGCGAAGGGTTGGCATCTCCCGGAGAGATTTGAAATGAATCTGCGGATGTATGCCAATCGTCCTTGTAATCCTCTGAGCTCCTTGAGGCTTCTGGGGGGTTGCATCTCTTGGATAGCGCGGACTTTCTCCGGATCCAAATGGATTCCTGTGGAAGTCACGACAAACCCTAGGAATTTGCCACTGGCTACCCCCAGGAAGGACTTGGTGGGGTTCATCTTCAATTGATGAGCCCGCATGATGTCGAAGACCACCCTCAGGTCTGCTATGTGATCACCTTTAGTGCGGCTTTTCACCGCAATGTCGTCGACATAACATTCCACCGTTTTGCGTATCTGCCGATGGAAAATGGCATTCATGGCCCTTTGGTAGGTTGCCCCCGCATTTTTCAGACCGAAGGGCATGACGGTGTAGCAATATACCCCTAGAGGTGTCCTGAAGGAGGTGTGCTTTTCGTCATCGGGATACATCTTGATTTGATTATATCCTGAGAACCCGTCCATAAAGGACATTCGCTCGAATCCACAAGTATTGTCAATCATGACATCTGTGATTGGCAATGGGAATTCGTCTTTGGGGCAGGCCTCGTTTAGATCACGGAAGTCGATGCAGATCCGGATCTTCCCGTTCTTCTTGGCGACGGGGACGATGTTGGCTACCCAGTCGGGATGCTGTTCCTCCCTGATAAAGCCGGAGTCAATAAGCTTCCTGACTTCTGATTGGATTGCCTCCATTATCTCTGGACGGAACCGTCGCTGCTGTTGTTTAACGGGCTTCATGTCCGGATTGATGTTGAGGCGATGCATAGCCACTTGAGGATCAAGTCCAGGCATGTCCTCATAATTCCAGGCGAAGACATCTATATACTCTTGTACAAGAGATATTAAATCCTTCTTCTCTGGAGGCGACAGGCCGTCACTTATGAAGATGGGTTTAGGATTGTCTTCATCTCCTAGGTTGACTTGAACAACCTTGTCTTCTGTGGGTGGCTCACGCTGTTCAAAGCGGATGTCCCAAAGAGCATTCAAATGTCTGATCCAAGGATCTGTATCAGATTGGATCATTTCTTCATCTTCATCCTCCAGATGGCTTGTCGAAACCATGTTTACTGAAAGCCCTTTGAAGATGTTGCCGACACTGACATCTGATTCCCATGACGACGTGTCTGATGAGCAGTCATGACTTGACAGTCTCTCCGAATCAGAGGCTGATGGCACTGGAGTTGATATATAGCCCAACCCCCGGCGCGTCCGATGATAGTAATCAGGGGTTTTCCCTTTCGGTACAAAGGATCGAAGCAGTGTTCTTCTTCCTTTTCCGAAGTTCAACCCAGGCCTGTTGGTTAGATCATACCCCATGCGCTTCATCATCTTGAGCGTTCTTGGTTCATAATGATCGAACTGAGGGGATTCATCCTCACCTTCCGATTCTTCGTGGGGCATAGGTTCAGATGCGATTCGCCCAAAAAGTATTGGTCTTTGGCCTTTTCGTCCGGCTGGAACCATGAATACAGACTCTTGCGCGTCACCATTATCTTGGTATGTCCCGAAGGATGATTTCACCGGTACATGCAAAGATGTCAAGGCATCTATTGCCGACCAGAGGTCATCGTCCACGTCGGTAGTGGTATCCGACGGTATTGAATCGGAAACATACACAGGGAAATACGCAAAGTCTAAATCTTCATTAATGTACCAACCACCCGCATCGTCGGTGGTATCAACATCGAGCTTATTAGTGCTCTTTACAATGGGCTCCAACTCCCACAGGCACTCTTCTTTCTCAGGCTCAACGTCAGCTTCATTACCAGAGTCTGGCTCCTCTGGTTGTGGGGTTTCATTAGTCTCCTCCGGATCCTGATATAAGAGGGAGTCCGTGAAATAATTTTCAACCCCTTTAAACGGATGCCTTTCGGCAATCAACGTTCGGACCTGTCCACTCTCGTCAATGTATTTCATGACTTGGTGGAGAGTAGAGGGAACGATGGAATTGCGGTGAATCCATGGTCGTCCCAGCAACAGGTTGTAGGAAGTGTCCGCGTCAATGACGTAACACGTCACTTCTGACTTGAGGCTCCCGATCTGGCATTTGAGCTTGATCTTCCCCATTGGGCGGGAGCTGTTGGCATTGAACCCGTAAATAGTCGTCTGGGTAGGGCTCAGACGATGGGTAGGAATGCCTAGAAACTGCATAACCCGGCGAGGTATGATGCTCAGCGCGGACCCTGGGTCTACCTGGATGCGGTTCACCTCGGATGACCCAATATACCCTGTGAAGTATAGGGGTCGGTCATGCTTCCCTTTAACCTGCATGTCATCTGTTGTGAAGGTGATGCAGGGAGCATTTGGGGAGGTGTGGAGGCAATCCTCTTCATCTTCCTCCCTTGGCACGCGGGTCATAAAGACCTCAGCATTTGCCAGAGCTTCTTGTAGAGCCTCTCTGGTTGACTTTGATAGCCTCAGGAGCTCATACAAGGTAATGCGTGCCGGTATGTTGGCTAGTTGAGCCAAGACGTCGAAGCGGTAAGGTGTCGAGGATTCTTCCGTTACACCTTTCGCAAGAACTCGAGAAAACCGAGTTTCTTTCTGCTTCTCCCCAGGCTGTTTAGAGGAGGGCTTGGCTGGTTCCACGGCTGGTTGCGGAGAAGCCGCTGATGTCTCGCCGTACTGCTTCAAGTATGCCTGTCCTGAACGGGTCCCCGCCGTAGGTTGGCTGGGCTCTGCGGCCAGGACTATTGTTTCCTCTTCTGAGTCAGTCAGCGAGGGAACATCAGTGTCCGCTTCTCGAGAAGAGGCGCATATCACATGGCAAGATGAAGCCTTCCCTTTGCCTTTGGACTTTCTGTTGGTCACAGTCGTCCATTGTTGCTCGTCGACGAGGTCAGGGTGGACCCACATGATTTCCCCTCGAGGTGTAGGGACGGGTACCAAGCCTTTCTCCTGCTGCTGATGAGGGTCTGTGTTGACCACCCTCAGTTCTCCTTTCGGGACAGAGATTACCCCCACGGGTGTCGGGGGTCGTGTCCCAAACTGGAGAATCGACGTCATGTTGGCCGTCATCTTCTTCTGCTCCGGTCGGAGTTTTAATACCTCCGCGTCAATCAGAGCTTGAAGGATGTCCTTAAAGACATAGCAGCTTTTGGTAGGATGTCCGAGCATCCTGTGGTATAAGCAGTAGGTGGGATTGTCGGTCTTGCCGACCTCCTCCGGGCGCCTAATTTCAGGGAGCTTCAGTCGATTGCTCTTGTTGAGTAGCTTGAAGAGCGAATCGACGTGTTCCTCCTTGAAGGAATACTGCTTGTTGGGGCGTGGCTGGCTTGAAGAGCCACTTGCCCTGCCTGTTTGAGGTTTGGTGGGAGATTTGGTCTCCGTCGCCAAATTATCCTTCCGCTTGGTTTGGAGGGATGTGTCTGGTGCACGCCTTGTCGACCTCTCTGGCCTGGGCTTGCCTTCTTCCGCTCTGACGCGGGCGACAATCTCCTCAGCCTGTTCACCTTGCTGGACTAATTGTTTCCAGGTGCGGCTTTCAGCAACTCCTATTTGAGCAAGGAGTGAGGTTTGGAGATTATGGCGACATGTTTCCACCAGGGTGGCCTGGGTCATGCCGCTTGGACATCGGAGTGCCATGTTCCGAAATCTTTCTACGAAAGACTTGACGGACTCTCCCTTTCGCTGTTTTGTAGCTAAAAGGGTAGGCATTGTGACCTCCGAATCATCTTCGAAGAAGCGTGTTAGAAACAGCTTCTCCAAGTCGCCCCAGTTCTTGATGGAACCTTCGGGGAGCTTCATGAACCATTCAAAGGCCAACCCTTTCAGGGTGCCGATGAACAGTCGCGCCAGGATGGCATCGTTATCTACCACATTCCCGGTCTGGGATTTGAAGTAGTAGATGTGCTGGTTGGGTGACCCCTTCCCGTCGAATGCTTGGAGAGTTGGAGCCTTGAACTTAGGAGGGTACGGGACTAAGTCCCACTCGGCCGGATAGGGCCGGACTACTCCAGCTTCTTGGAGGCCTTTACGGTTGGTAAGGGCCTCGAGGCGCTGCTCCAGTTGACTCATTCTTTTAGCATGAGCCTTTCCCGGGGTCTGGTCGCTTCTTGCCTGCGACGAGGGCTTGGACACATCCGAGGTAGATCGTCGTGTCTCGTCAGAAGATTCGGAGGGTGGGCTTTCTCCTTTTCTCCCTTTCCCCTTCGGTCGTCTAGGAGGAGATCTCGCTCTTTCTTCAAGCAATTTCTCGAGCATATGCTTGAGGGAGTCAATGGATCTCTGTTGAGAGGCGATTATATCCATCTGGTGCTTCTGCGTCTGTTCTAAACGCCTGGTCGTCTCCTCAGGAGTGTCTGCCATGTAGGCGGAAGCCTCCTTCTCGACGGAAGAGTTTGAAGCTTGCGACCCCACTACAGCAGAGTGAGAATCACCCGTTCTAATGCCGCGGGCTAAGGCATTATAGTCAATTGGGGGAATGGCCCCCGTCCGGGTGCGAGTGTGTTGATACACTCCTTCCGGTACAGAGTCAGACTCGGAGTCATCTGGGCTGACTGCAATTTGTTTCCCCTTACTCCTGCTAGTCATGTTTGCAGTAAGCTCCGGGTATTCAACATCTGAGAAGGTTCTCCTCCTGTGGGAGCGTCTTCTCTTGGCTGATGGGGGAATCAGGGTCAGCTGTCTAATTAAAGACGGCTGGTGCACGCCTGACTCGCAATGGCATCCAGAGAGCATCTGGATGAGCTGTTGACAGCAGCATGGAGAAGTGGTCTGATTGGCACTCCTCTTCCTTGTCAAATAATCCCTCAAATCTGTGGGAGGGGGATTAAAGAGACTGGTCTCGCAACGTCGACGACGGGAGACAGTCATGTGCTGTTCAGCCTGGACACAGGTTTCAGAAACGCGGCTGTTGCGTCGCGGCTGCGTCACGCGCGTCTGGCGTCTCTGTTGATATGAGACGCGACTTTCGCGTTGCTGTCTGCTGCGTTGGAGAAGAGAGACTTGGGAGAGAGTGGGCTGCTGGGCCCCACGCCTATGGGCGCGTGCTTCCTGTGTTTGACAAGACGCAGAAGCTTCGCTTCGGCGTTTGGCAAGTTGGTCTTCAGAGGGCTCAACTTGGGGAGTCTCGCGTTTGGGTCGCCAAACACGGACCTCTCGCACTGGACGAGGTGCGGGCAAGGCATCGGATCGTACGCTGCGTTCAACCCCAGTCAGAAAACCAACGGTTCCGACCGAGTGTTGACGCGCGCGTCTTCTCTGTCGACGCTCGGCATTCCGATTGCGTTGTGGAGGAAGAGAGAAGCCAACAACTTCCTGGTTTGTAGAACCAGGGGTGTTTGCCACGCGGGTCTCCTGAGAGACGCTGACGCGGGCGTTCTGTGCGACACGGTCGATCGCACCAGTAGATGTGCCGGGGACCACGCGGGCCTTCAGAGAGGCGTTGGCGCGTGTGTTCTGCGCGGCGCGGTTGATCGTAGCAGAGGAGTCTGAGGTTACGCGGGCCTTCGGAGAGGCGTTGGCGCGTGAACCAAACTTGGCACAGTAGGCAGCAGGAGCACCCGACAGAGCCTCAGATTGGGCTTCAGGGGGCTGTCCACTTGAGACCCTGCGGCAGACGCGGGTCTTTGGGCTCTTGGAGCCAGAAGAGAGGAACTCTTCATACTTCGCCTGGTCGAACTCGACGACGAGGGATTCGACCATTTTCCCCTTACGGAGAACGTCATCTTGCACCACGGTGCGCTCGTCAGTAACGAAGGTAGTCCCCAGCGGAGTCGCCATCTCTTGTAGGGGCCGGAAAACTTTGGTGGTCGGAGAAAGTGGTTTTAGCTGTAAAAAGATTTCCTTGATTCAAGCGAAACGATTACAACCAAAAGAACTACTCTTCCCTCTTTTCCAGTTACAAGGGAGGGAGGATGTCTGAATCTTCCCTTTGTTTAAAGCTGGGTTCTTCGTGTGGCGATGGAGAGTGAATCTTGTTCTCCGTTGACCAGATGACCGTCCTGGACCGTCGGGGGTCTTCTCTTCGGTCGGTAGAAAGAGTAACTCAGCTCCGTCTACCAAAACTCTCAAAGAGGAGGTAGGCGAAGAGCGGCTAGTACTCAGTAAGCTCGCTGAAGAGTCGTGCTTCTCTCTTGATGATCCTTCTGCCTGGATTCGATCGATTTTGATGATGCCCTATCTCAAAGCTCTCTCTCTTCAAAACTCTGATCTTCTGCCAAGCTTCGATCCTCTCAAGCCTCTATCCCTGTGTGTCTCTCCAAAAACTCCGATCCTCTCTTCATAGCAAACAAGGCTATTTATAGGGATCTCAGGGGGTGAAGGTGCCTCCTGAAAACGCTCCCGAATGAGGGGCCACTACCCGCTACATGCGCGGTGACTGGCCCCGCAATCAGGGCAGTTGCAACTGAGACGCGGGCGTCGAGCCAAACGCGCCTTGAAGTTTGAGACGCGGGCGTCGAGCCAAACGCGCCTTGAAGTTTGAGACGCGGGCTTCGGGCCTTCACGTCTGGATGCTGAGGCGCGGGCTTCGGGCCGACGCGCCTTGATGCTGAGACGCGGGCTTCGGGCCGACGCGTCTGAACGTTGTGACGCGGGCGTAGGGCCAACGCGTCTTAATGCTGAGACGCGAGCATCGATTTCTCGCGTCTAGAGCTTGAGACTCTGCTTCCTTAATGGCTGGTCTGTTAGTCATTTTAGACAGCCTACACATACTCTTTGCAATTGGTTCTTCTTGAAAAGGTGAGTATGAAAGTTGTTATAAAGACAAGTAACAGAATTTTGAGTCTGAATCATGTCTTCTATACTCATTGAATTAAAAGAGAAAAATAGTATCAGAGAAATTATAAAGGCAAGCAAAAAGCTTAGACTGAAACGGTGCATGATCTTGATAGAAGAAGACTGAATTTCATTCATGAATCATTGTTTACAACTCTCTAATCTCGCATTACAACCCACAATTCTCTTTTTTCATTATAAACTTTTCAGCCCTTCTATGTACATTTCTCTTCAGAAAAGCCAGTATTTATAGGTAAAAGGATCAGGGGGAGAGCGTGTGAGGATGGGGGAGCTGGCGCTCCCCCAGATTCAAACACATAGCCGTGAAAATGTAGCTGTTATCGCATTTTCACGGCAAGATCCTGGTCGTAGGGCCATGATCTGGGAGCATATGTCCGTTGATTTTTCCTCTATTTTTCTATCTTCTTGGATTTTGAATATTTGCTCCATATTTAACGATTTATCTCTTTATCCTCAGCGAAACCGATAAGGTTTTATTCTAAACTAATTTTTTCTTTAAATTTTGATGATATTATCTTATCTGATATATTCAGTTTTCAGATAAGATAGCTTCTAGAACCTTTAAATTTGAATCGATCCCCTTTCTTTTTATTTTTTGGATTTAACTGGATAAATCATGTCAATCTCTCTCTTTCCTCCTTACCATGCACACCACTATACATGCAAATACATCAAATAACAAAGTGTTATTATAAAATAAATGTAGAAATGAGACACATGTGATATTAAATATGCAATGTACGTGTACATAAATATGTATGGTTATAGTGTAGTTCAATTGAGCATTTTTAGAGTCCTACCTGAGTAGTAGATCATAAGCTGCTTGTTATCAATATGATGTCCTAAGACAGCGCAAATGGAAAAATTTGAAGCATCACACATGATCTCGAACGACCTTGACCAATCCGAGAAAGAAATGATTGGTGCAAAAATGAGTTCTTTCTTAAGCCTTTACCAGGCAATAAGACATCCATCATCGAAAGTGAAGGTCACGTTATTAGGTAATAGGTTAGTTAAGGGTCTAACAGTCATGATAAAGTCTTTAATAAACCTACAATAGAACCCGACATGTCCTCAGAAAGATCGGATATCTTTCACACATTTAGGTATGAAAAGCTTAGCTATGACATCTATCTTCACCTTATCCACTTCATTCCCATTCCTAGAGATTTCATGTTGCAAGACAATTTCATATTTTACTATGAAGTGGCATCTCTCCTAATTTAGTGTCAAGCACTTTTCAGCACGTCGGTGGAGGACAAAATTCAAGATGGTGAAGACATTGATCGAATGAATCTCAATAGATAGATAAATTATCCATGAAGATTTCAAGGAACCATTCTATCATGTTAGAGAATAAGCTTAACATGCAACGTTGAAACATTACGGGGGCATTGCACAAGCGAAAAGCATTCAGCGGTAAGCAAAGGTCTCAAATAGACAAGTAAATATTGTCTTCACTGGGTATTTCAGAGCTATTGAAATCTAATTGTACCCGAGTAACCATCCAAGAAATAGTAATACTCATGGCCAGCTAGTCGTTCAAGTATTTGATCGATGAATGAAAGAGAAAAGTGGTCCTTACAAGTGGCAGCATTTTACTTCCTATAGTTAATTGAAACTCGAATCTTGGTGGAGAGTCATATTTGTACTAACTCTTTGTTCTCATTCTCTACCATGGTGAAACCAGACTTTTTCAATTCTGCATGGACTGGGCTGACCTTTTGGCTATCAGAAGTGGGATAAATTATTCCATTATCTAAGAGTTAAAGATTTCGACACAGACAGCCTCTTGCATTATAGGTTTAGCCTATGTTGCGAATCCCTCTTTAGTGTTGCCTCTTCATTGAGATGAATACGATGTTGAACTATAACTGGACTTAATCCCTTGATGTCAGATATGTTCCAATCAATGGCTTACCAATGTTTCCTAAGAACTGACATAAGGCTCTCTTCTTGCCCAACAGTTAGACGGGACGCGATGATGACTGAAAAAGTCTCTTGTCCGCCCAGGTAGGCGTACTTGAGATGCTTGGGCAAGGCTTTTAATGCTAGGGACGGGGATGACTCAATAGAAGGAGGAGTCAAGTTTGTTGCTCTGGATTTAGTGAAATCAGGCTTGATGCCCTATTTACAGTATAATCGACAATCTGATCCATGTTGAAATTCACAGATTTCAACTCGAACTCACATTCGGCTTCTAGTTCTAATTCCTCACTATGCTCACTTGTTAAGTTCTCAATAAGGTTCACCTCAAAAGTTTGATCATCCATATCTTCGGGTTGTTTTTCTAGATTGAAGACATTGACTTTTTAGTCATGTCTTCGAAGGATAATCTCATGGATCCATTCCTACAGTTGATGATTGCATTGGAAGTAGTAAGGAACAGACACCCTTGGATGACTGGAGTTTGAGACCTATGATTTGACACTATCGGGTCTCAAGAATAATGAAATTTATGGGGTAGATAACCTCCCTAACCTGGACATCAGTAATTTCCTCATGGGAACTTCACTGATCGGTCAGCCAATTGATGGTAACTCCTGTCAGATTTAGCTCGCTCAATCCAAGTTGTTGGTATATTGAGAAGGGGAGCAAGTTGATGCTTGCTTCCAAATCAATAAGTGCTCGACTGATTTCAGTCTGTCCTATTGTGCAAGCAATGGTAGGACAATCTGGATCCTTGTACTTGATAGGGATCGAGCCAGACAACAACTCACTAATGTTAGTGGTTAGTAAGACTTTCTTGGGCATATTAGTTTTTCTCTTCTTAGTGCACATGTCCTTAAGAAATTTGGCATAGAGTGGGACTTGTTGGATTGCATCAAGAAGAGTCACATTAATCTTTACTTGATTGAACATCTCAAGTATTTTCTCCATTTGTGCAGCTTGTATATTATTATTCATAAGCCTACTTGGGAATGGACTATAGGCTTGTGCACCTAATCAGCTGACTTATCTTTTTAAGATCAAAATTGGAGAAAGTGGAACTAGAATAAGTGGATACTTGTGTTGGGTTGTGCTAGATTGGAGTTGATGGCATTGACACATGGTTGTCAACTAGTTTTCCCGATCTTAATGTTTGGACCACGTTACATTAATTTATCTACTGATCTTGAGACAAATGGGCTTGACTAGAGTTCCTAGGGTTTATCAATGCTGACTAGGTAAAGTCTCTTTGGGCCTTTCACTTAGTGAACTAGCTAGCTGACTCATCTGAATCTCTTACCTAGATATGGCTTGAGTGTGGTTGCTCAACAGTTGTCCCTATTTTGCATGAACGATATTTGAGACTTCATCATAGTTTTCATACTCTTCTCCAAATCAGTTAGTTTCTTTACAGCTGAAGGGTTTTGGAATGAAGGGTATGAAAATTGGTTGGTAAAATTCTGTTGATCGTTAGGAGATGAAAAGTAATTGGAAAAGTTTGACCAACGATGGTCATGGTTATTTTGGATCCATGAGAATTTTGGTGATTTCTCAAGCCGGGATAGTACATTTGTGAATATGGATTGTTGTAGGACCTTTAGAAGGCTGCATTCATATGCTCAGGCAACATTTGCTGATCAAGAAAAATTGGATACTCTTCGAACACATGGTTCGTAGCCTGACAGTATGTGCAGCCCGGAGTAGGGACTTGTGTTGGGCTGACTTGGTGCATTGAAGCTGGATCTTTGATTTTTAGGAATTCCAGTCTTCTCATTAGGTTAGTAATTTTAGCCTTGGCAGCGATTGATGACTCAATGGAATGGAGATCTCCTTTTGACGAGATGGGATTATTATTCCTAGATTTGTCGGGAGCGAGTTCCATTGGATGGTTTTCTCCGCTAAATCCTCAAATAATTCTCACCCGTGATTTTCGTCCTTTCACAAGATCCCCTTGACACATGGTTTCTAAGAAAGTCTTAGTTTGATAGTTTAAACCATCAAAGAGAATTTGGCGCTGCCGCCATTTCTCTATACCGTGATGAGGCCATTGGGCGAGGGGATCTTTGAAATATTCAAAGTACCTCCAAAACGGTTCACTTAAGTCTTCCTTAAATTGCAAATGTTCTTCCTAATGAGGGCGGTTTTGTGGATAGGGTAGAATTTCTTTAAGAAGAACTGAACGAAATCACCTCAAGATGTGACAGAATCTGTCGCCAAATAATAAAGTCATTTTTTGGCTAGGTCCTTAAGAAAAAAAGAAATAAAACATAACCTAACAGCATCGTCACCAAGCTAGGTATTCTCAACATAAGGCATACTTTCTCATATTCTCTTATGAAGAAGTATGCATCCTCAGACTCTAGACCATGAAACTTGGGAAGAGCATTGATGAAATAAGGCTTACGCTCAAAATTGTTGCCACTAGCTTCAAGAAGCCGAATGCAAGATGGAAGGGAAGTTCTAATAGGTAGAACCTATCCTGTAAAGATGATGTTTGTACCATGATCGGATCTTGTTATGGTGGTGATATGCTTATGGTTAACCTAGATGTATTGTGTCTCTCGATCACACTTGTATGCACAATATATCACAAATAAGATCACCAAACCATCAGTCAAAGAAAAAGGAAAAAATCAACCAAATTTATTCTAAGCTAGACTTAGACCTAGACGACTCCTAATTAGTTGACTGTCTAGGAGAGGTATATTGTAGCAGCCTAACCATAAGTTAATTGGCCAAGTAGGCGCAAAACTCAATGGGAGGTATCCGTGCAAAGTAACATGCCTTAATTATGTCAAATCACTAGTTTTCGAGGATCTTGCCTCTTAATCCCCCCAGCCTTTGACACTGATTTGACTAGAGTCAAACTCTAACAACTTTCTCCTAAGGTCAATTTCCTAGTGAGTCCGAGATGTCTCTAGGGCCAACATCTATTCAGATTTTAATTAAACTTAGGTTGTGAGTGAAGCGGAGATGATTTGTGGGCTAAAAAAGTGTAATGACTCCCCACCTTATCTTTTTTGGGTTTTGCCCTTAGTTCATTTTGGTGTGAAGTTTATAAGTAAAAGCATAAAGTAACACTCAAAGCAATAAAATATTACCCAAGAATGTTTCCTAAGCTAGATGGAATGCATACATACCTTGGCTCCAACACTCTTCAACAATAATTTAAATAAAAAAATTAAACAAATGCCTAGGATGCAAGTCTAACCTTTTTTTAAACAATTCAAGCAATCAGTTACTGTTGATTTTAAAACAGTGATTAGAATCAATAAAAAATAGAAACTAACAAAAGAAGAATACTATGTTTGCAATTCCATATGCGCTGCAAAAAAGATTAGTCAGTAGTCCAATTTCTTTGTCGCGTTTACGTGGCAAAGGCAAAGGAAATGCGACAAAAACAAGGGCTCTTGTGCTCTGCTTTCTATAGCAGAGGCACGGAGTAGCTATTGTTCTTTTGCAGTGAGTATATATTCCTTATCCTTTCCTGAACGCTGAAATAGAAACAAACTTGTTAAATCATAAAAATATCATTCCCTCCCCAGCAACGACGCCAAAAATTTGTTCGGTTCGCATCGAGTACTTCCAAATGTACTGCGTGAAGTAAAGAAATGAAAGTGAAGAACCGTGTGTGGTGATTGTATTAAAGTGTACCTTGTAGCTTAGAGCTAACGGGTCGTGTCCACGAGGAGGAATGCGATGTAAGCTTTTCGGTACTTTTGTTTCAGAAATCAAGTATTATTTCTTTTTTTAGAAGGAAAAAAAAAAGAAAGAATATAGTTTAGTTGAGAAGTTGGTTTAAGAATTTAGAAAAGGAAAATAAGAAAGTTTTCAAAAGAGGATGAATCAGGCTTTAAGAAAAAGTTATGAAAATCTGAGCAAAGAAAAATAAGTTTTCTATAAGGAAGAGAAATCTAGGCTCACTAATCTACTACTCAACTATTTAGTCTTCTCTTGAAAGTTTCGTGCCTCAATTGGATCATCGGCAAAAATTAAGACTTGAGTTTCAGAAGCATTCAAGCAATGCAAATGAGATTGATTTTGAAAATTTAACTTCTTTTTTAAAATCTTTCTTAAATTGAATGTTAAACCATCAAGATGTTCAAGTATGAAATAAAAACAAATTTAAAAATAATTTTCAAAATAAAAGTTAAAAACCAATAACTATCCTCATGTGCCTTCAAGAACACTCGCAGAATGCAAGGTTTGAACTAGGCATGCAATGAATTAATTGGGTTTTTATTTTAAAATTCAATCAAGAAGAAGAGGGGTAGAGGAGATGGATTAGTAAACCAGAAAAAGCGTTTAGCTACTCATAGTAAAACGGAAACAAAGAGAAGTAAAAATATCAAATAAGATCTGGATGATGATTTGCATGAGTTGAATCCTTCCTAGATGTCACTTCAATTACAAAATTACAACTTTTCTTTTCACTCTCTCTTTTCTGGATTGAAATAAAACAAATGAAAGAAAATAAAATGAACATTACACTTGATTAACAACTAACTAAAAAAATCCTAACCTTAAAATGAAAACTCTAGAACATAGTTCTCTTCTCTGTACCTTCTTCTCTGCTTTGGTTCAAAATTTATTAGAGGAGAAGAGTGGTAAAAGAGAGTGGAGATGAGGATGAAATCGCTGATCCAATGGCCAGGAAACGCGGTATTGTTTTGGCCATTGGATCAACGCTTTGAGCGCGAGATCCCCCTTGTTCAATTGTCTTCAGTTCTTTTGATAAGATTATATCTAAGTCTCTTAGCTCTTCAGAATATCCTCGTTAATCTTAAGCTAGAGAATCTTATTCTTAAAAATCTGAACTATTTAGGATATGTCGGGCTTTTTCTTCTCTTTCTTCATCATTTACAGCATGCAAACAATTAGACATTAAAAAAGTTAAATAGTAGAGTCTAAATAAAAATAACTATGAAAATGTGATATAAAATTTGCAATATATGTTAATAATTAGGAACCTCTTAAGTGAAGAGATCTAAGATTGATTTGCTCCATTCTCAATATGAGGAATTTTATATGAATGAGAATGAAACTATAAATTAAATACTTACTCGTTTTACTAAGATTACTAATGGACTTCTTTAGGTATCAAAATCGATAATGATCAAAAGGTGAGGAAAGATACCCGGGCTCTTCCCAAATCTTGGATAGTTAAGGGTACTACATTGAAGGATCTTTGGTTGAAAAGTGAAAGATCAATGAGAATTACCGTCTAGCTTTGGGCTAACGGGTTGTGTCCACGAGGAGGAATGCGATAGAAGCTTTTCGATGAATTGTTAAATAACAAAGAATGGTGTTGGTGTTTTTCTTTTTTCTTTTTTTATATTGAAAAAGAGAATGGAGAGAAGAGAAGTGATTTAAAGAAAAATTCAAAACTTAAAAAAGCTTTGGAGAAGATGATCTTTTAGAAAATGATTTGAGAGTGATTTGGCTGTGATTTAAATTATGAAAATGATCCGGACTCACTAATCTTCTACTCAACTACTTACTTGTCTCAAGAACATTTTGGTGCATCACTTTTATCATAGGTAAAAACCTTTAGTTTCTTTTAATGTTCAAGCAAAACAAATAAGATGGTTTAGTTTTAATCTTAAGACATTTCTTAACATATTGTTAAAAAGAGAATGTTAAACCATCAAGCGTGAAGAAGCAAATATAGAATAAAGACAGTTTAAAAATATTTGTGCTTTGAAAGTTCAAAAAAAAAAAAGACATCCTCATGTGTTTTCAAGAACAAAGTTTAACTTAGACATTATTCTGATTCAAAAGAGTTGCTTTCATAAAAATCAATCAAGAGAAAGGAGGTAGAAGAGATTGATTAGTGAGCCTAGAAAATTGTTTAGTTACTCATGATAAAAAGAAAGCAAACAAGAGAATGAAAATAAAACATAGACATTAAAAATTGAGTCGAGCTGAATAAGCAAGATGAATCTCCTTTGATTGTCACTTCAAGGATGAATTACACACTTAGTTTCACTCTTCTCTCTTTGCTGGTCTAAAATAAAAAGTAAATATGAGATACAGTTTCTCAGAACTATCAATAATACTCCTAAAATCTTAAAAATGAACAAGAATTCTAATTCTAGTCTTCGCTCCTTTTCCAGTGCAAAACCTGCCTTTTATAGGCAAAAACCCAGAGGGGAGAGGAGTGAGAAGATAAGGATGCTTCCCTTATCTCCACCAAATGGCAGCAGATCCGCGGCTCTGGTCGCGAATTCGCGGCCAGGATGTGGCTAGATGGCCACATCCAGGCGGGGACCTGGATAGCGTGTCATTTTTTCCCCTTTTGTCTGACTGGATTTGCTGTTTGTCTCTGATTCTGATCTGATCTCTGGTGATTCTTAAGCTAACTGATTTGGATTCTTATAAAACCAAATTAACTGGTTTCCAACCTCCCTGATTTGCCATGATCTGCCTTGATTTTCTGATTTCGAATTAATTCTGAATTAAATCAGAATTTGATAGGCTTTTGGGCTCATTTCTCTTCCCTTTCCTTTAGCAATGGACTTGCACTTTATAAAAGAAAAATAAGACTTATTAATAGGATTTACAGATAATAAACATGGTAATGTGACAATATATATGCAATATATGTGACCGATCAATCTTAATGACAAGGAAGAGATGAATTTTTCTGGGTTCATAGGGAACCTCAAAACACCTGAGATGGTACGGAAAGTAAGAGTAAAAAAAGAGCCATAAAAGAAGAAGAGTGTTGCCATCAAAATAACACCATCTATTCTGGAGGACAAAGATACCATGGATGAAGATGAAGAAGATGAATTTGCTATGCTCATGAGAAAGGTGGGAAGGATGTTCTACAAATAAGGGAAGATGAGCAACATAAAAGATCTAAATGGCAAGAAAAAGGTGAAAGAAAGAAATAAGAAATTGGCCTGACTATAACTTTAAAATGCCAAGACACTTGATTTCGATTGTCCATATCTCTAAACGGTCACTTCAAGAAAAATGCCAAAGAAGAAAGTGATGATAGTTCATGAGATGATGACTTGGAGAGTGATTCCAGAGAAGATGTAGACGTTGCAAATGTTTGCTTCATGGCTCATGGGGATGACCCCATAAGGTACCATACAGTGATTTAACTATGAATGAACTTGCAAATTTCTTTGAAGAACTTCAAGAAAGATATGAGTTATTAAAGGTTCAAAATCAGAAATTTAAAAACAAAAATGATGTTTTGATTAACAAGATTAATGAGATTTCTAAAGAAAAGGATTTTTATCTATTTCTCATAAAAATGTTCAAAAGGATTTTGACAATTATAAGCTTGCTCGCAAAGCTAAATTTTCTAGTGTTGATAAAAATAAGTTTTCTAATATTAAAAAAAGAATTGAAGCTTTGAGTAACACTTTAAAGAAAAATGACGTTGATAAGGCTACGTTAGAGTCAATGTTTTAAAAGAAATAAGCTCCTAAAAAACATGCATCTCACTCTCATCGTGCTCACAAAGCACATCATAACACTTATCATGCATCTATGTATGCCATGGTGTACACTTTTACTCATTATGGTCAAAAAGGTCATTTGGCTAGATTTTGTTTTGATAAGTTTAATATTGCAAACAAACATATTTGGGTTCGTAAAAGTTCTAACCCAAAGAACCCAAGAAGATCTAGGTATCAAAAGTACACCCGTTTCACTTGATGCATATGTATCCTCTCTAAAGATATAAGAGAGTTGGTGCATAGATGGCGAATTTATTTTTGAGATCAAAAGGATAAAACTAATTTGACGCATCACAATCAAGGAGTTAAAGTGAAAAGACTACTTTTGGTTTGGAGAAATTGAGTTGGCTTTATGGGTATCGGTAACTATCTTTATTCTTCACTTCAGTTTAAATATGTTTTGATTTGTTTATAAACATGTGTTGTTTAGAATATACATGTATGCTCTAAGTTTAATGAAATTTAAATATATTGTGAAAATTGTCTCATATTGCTTGCAAAATCTTGTTGGTACACATGTTTGATTAATTAAGCTTATTGTTTCCTCTAATCTTGATTATGAATGATTGTATGTTTTTATATTAGTTTTCTTGATTTGAATTTTCATTTTTTTTTTGTTTAGAAAGTTTGGAAAAGAATTCTAGAAGAGTTTTGATGATTTTATTTTAGTACAAAATAATTTTTTTCAAATTTTCAAATCTTAAAATAGTTATTTTTACTTATAAATTATTAATCATATTTTTAAATATTTATTAAAATAAATATTATATACAAAATTATTTTGGCAAAATTTGTTTCTTGTAGACAGATATGACTCACTATTAACAGACTAAAATCAACAGAGAGTTGATCTCACACAGTTGTCGACAGTCACTTGGGCATGTCGACAGACTGAGATCAACAGAGACATGATATCAGTTATCGTTGTCGACAGCCACTCGGGACTATCAATAGGTTAAGAATAGCCACGGGTCCACTCCTTTAAAACTCTATTTTCCCCACTCCTCTTCATCTCTTTTGACTACATACCCCTCTCCTTCAGTCGCCTCTTCCTTTTTTCCCTCAAAACTAACTTTCTACTCCTCTAAAACATCTCCACCTCTCAAAATTTTTCTTCCAAAAGATTTTTTTCACAAAACTGGAGTGTAATCTCTGTTGGATCTGAAGCTTTTCTCTAGAATTGTTGGGTATTCTCACCAAAACCTAGAGCTTCTTCCATCTGGGTAAAAATCCTATTTTTGCTCTTAATTTCAGTTCTTTCCTTTATTTTATCATGTCTAGTAAGCAGTCTATGCCTCATTTTGGTGGATCTTCCCCCTCCAAGAGATCCTAACTTCATGACCTTTTTATTTCTGCAAAAAACAAACAATTATATTTAATGAAACTAACTCTAACAAGTCCATCATTACTGGTAGAAGTATTCAGTTTTGTGATTTTGAGGAATACAATTTAGAAAATATCTTTAATCAAATAGGATGGACTAATTCGTTGAAATAGATGAAATCTTACCCAAATGTGATTTGGATCTTTTAGTCCAATCTCTGTTAATAGACTTGTGCTCAAAAGTCGTGTTGGTGGCAAGAATGTTCGATCTCTTGTGAAGAACTTGTCCATATTCTTGATCTACCCTTTGAAAGATTTGACCTTACCAAAACTATCTTGAAAATTATGTCTTCCTCTGAGTCAATCTATTGAACATGCCTCTACCCTAATTCATGGTGACAACAATCTTGGTTTGAAGGCCGATGAATATGTTATTCGCTTCACTCATTTGTGTCAAGTTCTACCTAAAATTATCATGCATAACATCATGCGCAAAGCCGGTGAGTTTGGTAAAGCTAAAGGATGCATTCCAATTCTCATGTATTGTATTCTCACTTCTCAAGGAGTAAATCTTCCACTTATGCTTTTTAACAACATGACTGTGGATAACAGTGCTCATCATAGTCTTCCTCTTGGCATGGTCCTTTCTCGTCTCTTTAGTCATTGGCAAGTTGATGTACAAGGGGAACTATTCCAACCTTCACTAGAGCTCCTTGGTTAAGCGTTTCTTACTAGGAAGATGAGTCATCTTTTTAAGTGTCCTCCTATCTTTCTAAGTGTCCTCCTACCCAATCTTCTATTCAAGCTGAGCAATCTATTCCTACAACTCATGTGCCTCCTCCTCCTCCTCCTCCAACTGAATCTTTTTCTGATCCATATTCTCTAATTTTAGAGAAATTGGAATCCATATACCTTGCTCAGTCCAAATTTCAAGAAGCATATTAATTAATGCTTCTCATTTTGATGATGCCAAAAGATACAATAAGATGCACTTCTCTCATATTTAGCAACATTTTGAATATGAGATTTCACGTCCCACAGAGTTCATTCATCCTCTTCCACCCATTAGACCTCCCTTTGCAGTCTGGGGTGCTCTTCCTCAACTAGTTATTTTTGAGCCTTGTGCTTCTTCACAGCCTGCTGGAAATGATAGAGATGATGGTGATGATGAAGAAGATGAAGATGACAACATCGAAGAAGACGAGTACCGCTTGGTTAGAAAATGAAGACTTGTTTTCTTCCTTCTTGATCTATGACAAAATGGGGGGAGAATATTTAGGAGTTAGAGTTATTGAGCTTGTTTTAGTTGTGAACCTTCTCAATTATTATTTGAAGTTTGTGAACCTTTGTAATAACTCTTTGGTATGTCATGTCTTGGAATATTTTGCACTTGGTTTGAAATACTTGGTTTGAAATATTATCTAGTAGCATGATTTTCAACTCAATACATTGTCTTTGATTTAATGAGATTGTGTTATATTAAGCATGTTTTTATAAATTTCAATATATCTTGGGTATACACTTTTTGAATATGCTTATAATTGTATATTTTTGATTCATGCACAATTCCTGGGGGAACTTTCTTACAAGCTACTCCTAATAACTCATGAATTTTATCATCATCAAAAAAAGGGTAGATTGTTGACCCAAAAGATCATCACTCTTTATTTTGATGATTTTAAAACTCATGTAGTTTGGTGGTACTAATAAAGTTCAAGTTTCTTAAATACACATATGTTTTTTTTCCAAGAGTGAGAAGTTTAGCTTCAAAAGGAGCCTTAGCACAAGAAGACAAATTTGGAAAAGTCCATTTGAAGATTTAGTATATGGATCTACTCTTTAATGATATGTAAGATGTTTAGTTTTGTTAAAAGTTAGTGTAGAGAATTGATGCTCAAGAGAGCGCACACACAAAAAAGTTTTTCAAATCAGTTTCATGATTTTTAGATTTGCGTTTTATTTTTTAAAAAATCAAGTTTAAACATTTATACAAATGTTGTGTATTAAATAATTTAAATGATGTTTGGATTTTAAACATACTTGTTTTTACTCAAAATGTGTTTAAAATACAATATTTTTACAAAATAACATTTATATTTGTCCAGTGTACTGACAATTGCGCTGTCGACTGCTGATACATGTTGCACAGGGCTGAGCTACTCTCAGCTGTTGACAACTCCAAATAGCTATCAACGAGGACTTTACAGAGACTGATCTTATGCTCAGTCTGTCGACTGCTGAGCTTTGTTGTCGACAATTGAGTAAACAGAAACTGAGTCTACCTCAGTCTCTCGATAACCTAACCAACCCTAGCTGTCGATAGTTCTTGCATTATATTTGAAATATATAACCATTGAGCAATATCTGTCGACAGGCATGAGTTTGCTGTCGACAGCCAGGCAGTCAACTTCTTTGTTTGTCCCCCAACAGCCAGTTTCTTATTAAATTTGTTCAGAGTTATTTCTAACATTTATTTTATGACTTTAAGATGTTTTATTGTTTAGATTTATTTTTTAATGGTCCCTATCCTACTCCAATAAATAGGAGGGATTAGACATACTTTATAAAAAAGAAAATTAAGAGAAAACAAGTTTGAAAAAAAAAAAATCAAGTGTTCAATCTCTTGTGAAAAGTTTTTTATTAATTAATTCAAATTTCCCTCAGTTTCTTTCGCACTTTTCTTGAGCTATCAATTTCTTACTCTAAGCTATAGGAAAAGGGTAATAGAGGGTGTTATGATCTTGTGAAGATCACCATTGTAATCTTTTGCTCTTTGAGAGTTCCTCTAGGAAGGAGAGTAGTGAGTTGGAGTTGCGGCTCCGGATCTTACGGGATCAAGTTCAAATTGTAATTAAATTGATTATAGTGTAATCCTTCATTGCGGTAAAGGTAGGGACGTAGAGCAAATGGCTCGAACCTCGATAACAATTCTTCATATTTGTGGTTTTCTATATCGTTTGATCTCTCTGTCTCTTTTTTATTTATTATACTATTATAATAGTTAATTTATTATTCTTGCAAGATTATTTCTTTTGGACTCTCTTTATATTAAGAAAGCAATTGTGTAACCTTTTGTTTTAAGAAGAATCATGATGAGAAGTTCAGAGCCCTTCACCGGATATTTGGCTTCATTCTTCATTGATGAGTTGGATAAGTTTTAGTAGTTTATATTTTTCACATTTTATTATCCATCACTTATTCATCCCCTTCTAGTTGATTTCAACCACCTGTGGGCTAAGGAGATTCAGAGAGGATGCTGAGATCAATCATACACAAGCACGAACAAAAAACAAAAGAGAACACGAGATTTAACGAGGTTCAACAATCTGCATTTATCCTCGGGGCAGAAGGGAGAGAAATCTTATTAATCAAATCACTACTGGTTACAAATAAGGATACAACACTCTTCAATATATATATAGAGAGAGAATTCACGAATAAAAGGAAACTCAAAACTCAAAACTTGGATCAAAATCCAAATTAGAAACTAATCAGGCAAACGCCAGAATACTGCAGCTGCTGACAGCACCAAGAGGCCTGTCGATAGACTGAGATGATCCAACTCTCTGTTGGTCCTCTGGTCGACAGATTGAGCTGTGTTGTCAACCGCAATACAAACACTGTTGATAGCTGCATTTCAATTGTCAACAGACTGACAAACTTCAAGTCTCGGTTGGTGTATTCGTGTATTAGTTGCCGAGCGGTACCTAGCACCTGTCGACAACTCTACCAGTTTCTTCTGCTCCTGCTGCTATCTTTAATGGGTTAAAAAATTACCACCTTGATTTTTAGATCGTCTCCCCACAAGGACTAGTTTGATTATAAATTTATTCTCTGAGGAGCTCTATATAAATATATCAAATTAAGATTATAAAGCTAACATATTTTAGCCTGGAATGAAACCATAATTATGTATAATTTACATGAAGCTTTGCAAATTTCAGCCAGTCTTTGAAGAGTTCTTGTGTTCAAACATAATATTTTATGCCCCCGTTTTTTGTGATCATTCAAAATTTTGAAATAATAATTCATATTCTCAATCATTATTATGATAAATAAATATAATTGTTGCCTTCATGATAAATATAAAGAAGATATCAATAGATCAAGTAGTAATTAACTAAAAATGTTGCACATCAATCAGGCTAGAAAGGAGCGAGGCAAAGAGGGTAGAAGATTTTAGACCTACAAGCGTGCTGAATGCGTTGGTTAAGATCATCTTCAAAGTATTGGTCAATCGTCTGAGGGAAGCTTTGGGTGAATTGGTTGAGGATCACCAATTGGGCTTCCTCAAAGGCGGAAATTCTTTAGACTCCATAGCGACAACTCAAGAAGTCATTCAATTCTCTAAGCGGAACAAGGTATCAGTGTTTATGCTAAAATTAGACTTTGAAACGGCTTACGGCATGTGGAATGTGAATACACTGTTGAGACATTGCTGGCTTCAGGTTTCTATCCAATTTGGGTCTCGTGGATTAAGCTCTGGCTAGTAACATTAAAGATTTGCACATTGGTCAACGGTATCCCAGGAAGGGAGATCGCATGTAAGAGAGGCCTCATGGGGACTTTTCAAATATTTACACGTGCCTAACATGAATCTGCTAATACTTGAAATCGTGACCTAACTGAAAAGATCAAAGTGCATTTTCAATCATGGGGGAAAGAAAACCTGAGAAGTGAATTTTTGGGCTGAGAGCATGCTTGAGAAGCAAAGAAGTCAGAACTTATTCAAGAAAACAAGAGATGGATGTTGTTACTATACTTCTTGTGTCCATCCAGTAATGGATAAGAACTGTCACAAGCAAGAAGATTGCATCAAATGTTGTGATGGCTGTTCTACAGCAAATTTAATTCTGGCATGGTGAAAAGTCACAGGAAAAACTTTCAGAAAACTAGTGTAGGCCGTTCTTCGAATAGGAATAGAACTGAATTAAAGAACATAAATTCTAGGAAAGGTTAGTGAGAAGACTTGAAGATATTCAAATTTGAATTGCTACTGTTTGAGTGGGGTTTAATCCCGATTAATTACCAGATATTTTGTGGTCCATTTAAAAACTTTATGTGATTATTTTGCAGTCAGTTAATGCTGTATCTTAGTTACTTTCAGTATAACAAAGATTCATCAAAATTAAATTAAACCTGAAACTGAAATAGCATAATTAAGTTTTCACATTCCAGAAATAGATTCTAATACTAACGGATATTCGTATATGGTTAAAATCACAGTACAATTGCAAGTCTATACATCATAGCTAGCTCATCCGAACAGAGAAAACAAAAGTCCAATTACTTGACCGCATGCCTGCATAAAGGGCAGACTTGACTCCGCTCCAACCACGGAACAATACAGTAATAATGGAACACATGAGAACATGGCAATCGAGCCAAGTCGAAATGATACGTTGCCTCCTCGAACTCTTCGAAACAAATAGAGCAGCCCTCCTGCCCAATCTCCGATGATCCTGCAGTAGTAACGTTCAGCCTCTCTAGTCTTGTGATTGCCATGTCCGCTGCTGTTGCCCCAAAATGCAAGTCGGCAATCGTGTGGAATCGGACTCCCGAGAAGTTGCTGCCGCTTTGCATGGTCTGAAGGCAGAAATCCGAGAGTTGATTTCCCATGAATTTGGAGGTAACAGGATCCCTGAAACATCCAACATCCGATAGCAAGCGACAAACGGCGTCTTGAAGACGAGAGGCATCCTGGAAAATGTCGAGGGGCAACTGAACACAGCGGATATTTCCAGCCATTGGGTTGATGTAGGGAAGCCGACGCCCAGGCACATGGTGATGCTCTATTACGCAGAAGGTGAAGGCAGCCTGTGGCTCTGTGATTGGCACTGCGCTGAAGTTGAATAGAGCGTTCTCGTGTTCTCCGCTGGTTTCCATCAGGGTAGTGGAAGCCATTGCTGTTGCTTGAGATGGAGAGGAGATTTGGAAGCAAGCAGAACCAATTGGTGATCAAGACAGTGATCAGAGAGATGATTAGAGCTTTGAATAGAATGACAAATGATGGTCTTGTTTTAATTTATAGACTACACACCTTGTACAAAGTTTGTTCGCTCGGTTTCTTGATTACGAAAAGAATTAGGATTAGGACTGGACCTAAAGTTTCCAATTCGAACTAATCCAATTAATCGGAAGCGCGGAAAAGTTTCCAAATTTGGCCCCGCTTCGTATTTACTTGTTTGCGCGCACTCGGAGCCCGAAACCTAATAGGATTTTAAGTTTGCAGCCTTTTTGCTAATTCTTTTAAAAATTCTATATAAATACTTTGTAAAATCTTGCAAAAATAAGTCTATACAAATTCTTTTAGACAAATACATGTGATCAAGGATCAACATAAATTGTAAACATTTGTAACTTTTTTTTGCAATAAAAAAGCCTTTTTGTAATATTTTTTTTTTCAAGATTGTTTTTCTCAAAAGTCAAAATTTCATTTTTTGTAAACTTCTTATAAATGAAATTAAATATCAAAATATTATCATACTATATGAAAGAAAACTAAATATCAATTTTATGTGGGTATTCTCAGTAAGCATTCCAAACTCTAAACTAGATTTTGACAAAGCTAAATCTTACATTACATGAATTCTTCTTTTCTTTTTGTAATGCTTCATCGCATCCGAACTTTGATTCCTCGAGCTTGACTCTTTCTTAAGTATATGGTGTACTCTTTGTGCTTGAGCTCTTGAATTAAGATGTGTTAGTCTCAAAACTTGACTTTGAGTGTTTTCTTGAAGCTAAATATTAAAATCATGATCTTGTTAAACATGTAACTTAAACAATCATAACACCATTAGTACTATAACTACATGAGATAATCATCATCAAAACTAAAGTGATAGATCTTCGGGCCAACAATCTCCTCATTTTTTATGATGACAAAACTCATGGAGTGATATATGCATGGAGTAGAGAAGGGCTCTATCAAAACTCTCTCTTAACTCTTGCATAAATACAAAACATATAGATATTCAATAAAAACTTTAAATATCAAACAAATAAGAAAACATATATGCTTAAAACATATACATCATCTATATATAAACTCTGGACTTCTCTCTCTTTTTCTTCAATTCATCAATAAAAGAGTAAATAAACATAGTAAAGTTATATGCGACATAAATTAATGACAAGGAGAGACATTATGTAGCGCCCCGATCCGGCGGGTACGGGGACGCCACTGCGACGTATATACGCAGGTCGGAAATACCTTCACGTATATACGCTAAGCTTCAGTACAGGCAAGAATCAGAGGCGGAAGCACAGTGGTAATATACATTCCAACAGAATAGTACAAGTACATGGTCATCAAGGAGAGTGATACAATATTACAGGAATATTACATCACCAAAAGATATAAAAGTACAATACATGAAGGGATATAACAACATCTAAGAAATACTCACGAGCAGCAAGAGGGACCTCGGGAGCCAAACAGGAGAAAGCTGGGAGGAAGGACTACAGCGATGACCGAGCTTCTGCTGCACTCTAATCACCACGGGAGGATCCGCTGCGCGCTCTGATCAGCTACAGCCAAGCCACCAAGGTCCAGACTCCAGGATTTGTACATGAGAATTCAGGGTTGTTAGCAACCCCAGCGAGTACATATAATAAATCCAGGTGGCGTGCATAACAGATACATGTGTACAGGAAATGTGTATCGTGAATATAAGCACATATGTACATAAAATGAGACAGTAAATAAAGTAACAATAAGAAAATCAGTTATATAAGCCCACATTACCGATCTGTGAGGTTAGTACGTCGAAGGAATAATCCAAACAAGGAAACCCTCATATATATACCCTGTACATCACGTCACTGTAATCTGAGTTTATATAATCTGACTTTACCTTCTCAATAATAATGAAACAATATGGAAGCAATCGAGTAATCTCACAAGGTAGCACATGTATAAGTGGTGAGCAGTATAGGTCAAGAGTATAGTTAGTCCTATATCAGGAGCATGTTATTATTAATTATTAAGACTCATCTGATTTGTATACATCGGTATGTGTCCCATCCCACATACCTCAGCATACAAACCGAGGAGTAAGTTATTGGAAACTGATGGGAAACAAGGAACCATGTTTAGAATGGGTCCCGTACATGCCCGGGACAACGGTCAAGAAGTATCTGGTACTGAGCCGGAACGTACCACTAGGTATCGGGACTTATTGTACGCCCGAATAGGAATAGGATGTCACCGCTCCCACAGGAATAGGCCCAGGGGCTTATGGTACACCCGGCAGGTAAGGGAGTAGGGGTGCCAGTACACCCCACGGAAACGCCTGGTGGCCTCCAGGTCGAATCCAAGTGTAACCCCCTGCTTCCCGGTGTACGTATCACCGTATCGGTACGCGATACGACGTACAAAATTGATTTGATCTTCATGGTAGTCCGATTGAGCTGATTACAGTTTTAAAAATCATTTTCTAATATTTTAGATTTTTTAGGATTTTCTGGCATTTTTCTGGATTATTTTGGAAATCTCCGTAGTCGGTATCGACTGATACCGATAACCGGCTTTACGATTTTTATTTCACAAACGGAGTTGTATTTTGAGAAGCCGCTTTCACTGTGTGTCTTAGAATTGTGTTCTCTACGTTAGGATATTTTCGGGGATTTTTCTGATTTATCGAAAATCCGGCCAACCGGTGTCGCCCAGTATCGGCGATACCTTCCGGGATTTTTAATTTGCAAACCGGATTGAATTTCTTAAAATCGTCTTCATATTACGTCTTAGGATAATATTCTCTATTTTCTGTAATTGTTGGGTACCGTTCGGAGCTGGTCGAATTTCGAGCCAATAAAATAATAATAAAATAATCTTTTCTTTTTCTTTTTCTCTCCTTTTCTTCTTCCTTCTTCAGGAATCTTCCTCTCCACCGCCTCTTCTTTTTCTTTTTCCCCCTTAAATCCTTTTTCTCTCTCTGGATTCTTCTCAAAAACTCTCTCTTTCCCCAAGACCCTCTCTCTCTCTCTCTCTCTCTTTCTCCGTCGCCGCCTGAGCGGGGCGGAGCACCGCCGGCATGGCCGGGCTGGCCGGCCGCCAGTCCTTGGGCCTTCTCTCTCCTTCCTCTCTCTCTACTCCTCCCCCTCTCTCATGCAGGCACCCCATCGGCCTGAACCGCCGCCGGCGGCCCGGACCGCCGCCGGCCGCGGTCGGTGGCCACCATGGCGCGCGGCTGCGCGGCCATGTCCAGGGCAGCCCTCCGCTGCCCTGCCCCCTTCTCTCTCTCTCCCCTTTTCTAGCCCTCTCTCTCTATCTCTATCACTCTCTCTCTCCCCGGCCTGACGGCCGCCCGCTGGCGGTCGGGATCATCGCCGTGGGCCCCGCCGCCGCCGGCCAGCCTTGCTGGCCGGCTTCCTCTTACAGCAGCAGCAAGAGCTACTGATGCTGCTTCTTTATTGGGTTTGGGTAGGACCCAAACCCAATACCCAATAAGTGGGAAACCCAATACCCCCCAAACCCGTTAACCCGTTTACCAATAAGTTAAGTGGGTTTGGGTAATGGATCCAAACCTGACCCGTTATGAGCCCAAACCCGCATCCGAAACCCATTAAAGGTAATTTAACATAAAACCCCCTGCTCCATTTTATTAATTACATTTTGAATTATTTTTATTTACATATTTATCCCATTTTGATTAGGTTTAGCGTTCGGGCGATATCGGGAGTATCCGGACTCCGATTTGGACGATTCTGGATCCGTTGCGATCGTGGAAAGGAGAGCTACCTTCCCGTGGCTAGTTATTGAGTGTTTTTTTTTTTATAAATTATATTTTACTGTGTTTAGTGACATTGACCTATTAATTATTGATCATGGATAAAATCCGGTAACTATTAATTATTCACTGGTCATAATCGTACAGTCATTGGAATAGGAATGACCTAGAATATTGCTAGGTCTACTGACATAGACAATTCGAATACAGTTGTAACCCTCAGCTGTCGTTATGTCGTTATACGTGTCACCGTCATATACGATATAAAATACGTAGGAAATTAACCAACCTGAAAACCAATATACTAGTTTCAGTGTCACAACTTATTTTCTCAATGTTTAGATTTTCTGAAATTTTCTAAACCTTTTTCCGAGTTATTTTGGAAAATGTCCAAGATCGGTGTCAACCTAAGCAGATGATTAACTCAAGGATTTTTAATTCTCAAATGGAGTAAAATTTTTAGAATCTTCTTCTATAATAAGCCTTAAAATTTTATTTTCTATTTTTAAGTATTTTGACAATTTTTCGGAATTAGTCCAAAATTGGGCCGAATGGATGTCGCCCGGTCTCACGGATCCTTCGGGATTTTTAATTGACAAACCGGTTTAAATTTTTACAATCCGATTTTACCTTATGTCTTAAACTAATATTTCTTATTTTTCCTTATTTTTGGGGACTGTTCGACACTAGTCAAATTTGGACCCTATTATTTAAATATCATAAATATATATATTAACACTAATCCCATTTCATTTACACTGTTACGTGACCAGAGTTTTCTAGAGAACTCGTTAACCGACATTAGGGATGTTCTTAACCATTCTACACTCTTCCTAATGTAATATCTAAATCCTATATAACCCTATTTTCCTTTTAACCCTAAACGAGCAAGCTTCTCTCTCTCTCTCTCAACCCATCACCGCCTCACCCCAACGCCAACAACACCGCCGCTGCCCACTCCAGCACCCCATCGCTGGCCGTCCAACACCACCAGCGCCCAAACCACAGATTAACACATTTCATTAACCCTCAACAGCCCTCCTCTCTCTCTCTCTCTCTCTCTCTCTCTCTTCACCCATCACCGCCTCCAGCACGCCAGCACCACCCAGCGCCTCCACCGGCGACCGCCCAACGCCACCTACGCCGCCCCACGCCACCACCACCACTTTCTTTAAACCCACTACCCACTCTCCCCCATCTCACTTTCACTTCCTCAACGACTCATCGTCGGAGCCTCACCGGAGCTCCGGCCTTCTCTAGAGCCACGCGCACGGCCGGACGCCACCGCGGCCATCTCCCGCCGCGACCAGCAGCCCCTGCGCTGCTGTCGCTGCCGCTGTTCGCAGGGCGCGCGTAGTGAAAGAAAAAGAGAGAAGAAAAGAAACCCATAACGGTTTTGATTCTTACCCGATCCGCGACCCGCAAAGACCCACAACCTGCTTACTTAAAAGGTAAATTACAAAATAGCCCTTTTGGACTTTTCCTATTTCAATTATAACCCTGCAAATTTTCTTTAACACCCTGTTCATATTCAGAATTTATAAAAGGGACATTGAATCGTGCGTTAGCAATAAATTGGTCATTTGACGTCGGAATCGCGCATTCTTAGTACCGTTGGGATCGGAACTGCAAGCACTACGCATATAAGGCAAGTGTTTCCTTGAATTCTCATTATTTCTCCAATGATATCATTTGTAGAGTCTTATCCGTTGATTGGAATATTTGATATCCGATTTGATGCTTAGTCTGGTTAATCGACCTGTATCTTAGGGGTTGAGTAGGATATCAGAGCAGGGACTTGGCCTATGGATTATTTTGAGTGTGCATGTTAACATGAAGATAGCCGGGATAACTGCCCGTATGTCTATTATGTTCCTACCGTTACATGTTACTGTGATTACGTACTACCGTTACATGTTCCCTTGATACGCCTGGTAGTGTTTCTTGTTACATATGATAGTTGATTACATTGTTCATGCCAGTTATTTGCTATAAACATGCACACTCATCTATATAACTATAGGACGCAGGTCGTAACGCTTGTTACTATCTTTTTGTCACCTGTTCCAGTTACCTCATGTCATTACTTGTTATCCTGAAAAGAAATCACTTGGGAATGGGGAGACTGGATGATTGACTAGATCTTATCGGGTGGATGTACTGGATCCATATTGTTGTCCCCACTGCAGGGGACGGGGGTAGTGCTGGCTACCGTCTGTTATTACTCATGAGCTCTCGTTTCCCGTTATTGTTTTAGCTTATTGAGTTCCCGTTACATGTTACAGCCTTAGCGGGCTGGCCCTGGTCTCAGCAGCCAGGGGTCTGTTTAAGGCCGTGATCCCAGGTATGCACGGGATACACCCACCTGACCAGATCTCCTCGATTGTTAAGTCTCATGGCACATGTTTATGCGTTCATTGATCATGCTTGCTTCCAGTATGATTCTTGTTGTCCCTATTTAGAGCTCTTATTTATTTCTTGTGCATGTTTATACCTTGTTATTACTTTGTTTCATTTCTTTTTCCTTTGCACACTTGCTCGGTCGCATCTGAGACCCTGGTTTGCTTGCCCAGATATAGAGTCCGTGGTTACACCCTCAGAGGAGGACGCGGAGTACCTAGACAGTTTGGCTGAGCAATGTAGGACGGTTCGTGACCTGGTCGTCTCTTTTTGGCTTTCTGTATGTTTCATAGTTGTACATTGTTTTCTGTTCGAGTTATTGTATAATTATGCTGATGGGCTCATATGTACTGTACTTTTGGTACTGTATTGACTGTGTTATGTACTCTTGTTGCATGTAATATATCAGCAATGTTATTACCATGTAAGCAAACTTGTACAGGTCTACAGCAGGCTTAACGTGTATACGTTGGGACGTTCTACCCGACGTGTACAGGTTGCCGATCATGTCATGTACTCTATTTTGATCAGTGGGACGTGACATAGTTTTAGTGGTATCAGAGCCTAGATTCGAATTTAGCATTGGACGGTTTGCGAAACGTGACCCCAGCCATTCGAATCTAGTTCTTATCTGTAGATTTGTACAAAATATTATACTGCTGATAAGAAACAAGAGACATGACATGAGCCCACAAGTCCATCCTTAGGAACTGAATTGTTTCAGCATAGTTCCGCCTCTTAATCCCACGCTAATTTGGTATATATATTTCCATAGATGGCTCAGCGAGTTACTGAGGACGGGCCTACAGAGTCAGTGGAATTCATGAAGTTCTTGTTAGAGTCCCAGCAACATCAGAGTGAGCGACTGACTATTGCTCTGGAAAAGATAGTTGCTTTAGGAAGTCAGGCGAGGCAGGGGAATTGTCTGACTTCAGGAGACTCAATCCAGCAATTTTCACAGGAGAAGAAAGCCATCTGGATGCTGTGCAGTGGCTCATAGACACAGAGAACTTATTGATAGCAGCTCGAGTTCCGGAAGCTGATCGAGTGAATGTAGTGAAAATTCAGCTATCGGGAATGGCACGTATATGGTGGCTTGCAGAAGAAAGCCATTTGTCGGGACCTATCTCTTGGAAGACATTTTCGGAGGTGTTCTTGGCAAAATTCTTTCCTGACACGGCCAAATCAGAGATGAAACAGAAATTTATAAATCTCCGACAGGCTGGGAGGACAGTTGATGAGTATGCAGCTGAGTTTTCCAACTCAGCCGATTTGCCCCATATATGGTCTCTACCGAGGAGAATCGGGCCAGGAGGTTTCAGCAGGGATTGCATCTGGAACTTCAACGATATGTCATATCCTCCCGATATAAGACCTTTGCAGAGGTATTAATTGCCGCCAGGGAACAAGAGCAGCTCAGTGGATTGATGAGGAAGGTACCCACTAGTAGCATAAAGCGCCCAATCGGACAGATCTCAGGAGGAGTTTCGGCCAGGCAGTTTGGTGCGACAGCCCCGAAACGTCAGGTCGCCATACTGCCTCATTTTCAGCCGGTTGAGTGTAGATTTTGTCATAAGATGGGGCATAAAATGAATGAGTGCAGATTGGCCAAAAACTTGTGTTTCATTTGTGGAGCAACTGAACATCGAGCGAGTCAGTGTCCTCACAGTCGGCAAGTTCCAAGAGAACCCGCCTTCACTCCAGGCGGACAACAGGAAATGAAGGCGGCAGTACAGTCAAGGCCTATGCTTCCCTTTCAGCCTAAACAGCCTCTGCCTCCCCAACAGCAGATGTATCAGCAGGCCCAAAGGGGTAAGGGACAACCAGCCGGACCAGTTAGAGAGAAGGGCAAGGCATATACTCTTACTATTGATCAAGCTGATGCCTCAGGAGAAGTTGTCACAGGTATTATTTTGGTGCATTCTGTTCCAGCATATGCTTTATTTAATTCCAGTGCTACTCATTTTTTTATTTATCTAAGTTCATTAGTAAGCATAATATACCCTGTGACACTGTGCATCAGGGTTGGACTATTAGCACGGGTAATGGGACGGTGTCATGTAACAAGGTGTGTCCACAAGAGTTTATCACGAATTGCCTGCTGATTGATAACTGTGACTGTGACATTATATTGGGTATGGACTGGCTTAGCTAGGTACATGCAGTCATAGATTGTCAGAGAAAAAGTGTAGTGTTTCGGTTTCCCAATCTATCGGAGTTCGAATTTTCTACTAAAGGCCCAAGTTTTGATCAGGATGCAGACCCGGATGTAGTATGTACGGAAACCTTGGCAACATTAGATGGGGGTCAGACCCAAATTCCTATAGTAGTCAGGGATTTCCTGGATGTGTTTCCTGAAGATTTACCCGGATTGCCTCCAGATAGAGAAGTTGAGTTTACAATTGATGTGTTGCCGGGTACTGCCCCAATCTCCAAGGCACCGTATCGAATGGCGCCAATAGAGTTGGCAGAGATGAAAAAGCAAATTCAAGAGCTTTGAATAAAGGTTTTATCAGACCAAGTACGTCACCATGGGGAGCTCCAGTATTATTGGTAAAGAAGAAGGACGGGACACAAAGATTATGTATTGATTATAGAGAGCTAAACAAGGTGACTATCAAGAACAAGTATCCTTTGCCCAGGATCGATGATTTATTTGATCAACTTTGTGGTGCAACAATATTTTCCCGGCTGGATCTCCGCTCTGGCTATCATCAATTGAAAGTGAAAACATCAAATATTCCTAAGACTGCTTTTCGCACGAGATATGGACATTATGAGTTTCTGGTAATGCCTTTTGGACTCACCAATGCCCCAGCAGTCTTTTGGGATCTGATGAATAGGGTGTTCTCTCCTTATTTGGATAAATTTGTCATAGTTTTCATTGATGATATCCTTATTTATTCCAAAACTCGGGAAGAACATGCGGAAACATTTGAGGACCGTGCTCCAGGTGCTGAGAGAGAGACGATTATATGGGAAGCTGAGTAAATGTGCATTTTGGCTGGAAAGTGTGGATTTTTCTTGGACACATCATTTTAGGTCAAGGTATTGGAGTGGACCCAAAGAAAGTGGAAGCAGTAGAAAAGTGGCCACTCCTAAATCAGTAACAGAGATAAGACAATTTTTGGGCTTTGCTGGATATTATAGAAAATTTGTGAAAGAATTCTCCAAGATTGCTAAACCCTTGACACAGTTGACCAAGAAAGGGGAGAAGTTTAATTGGACAGAAGAGTGTGAGGCAGCTTTTGCAGAATTAAAGAACAGGTTGACAACCGCACCGATTCTTGCTATTCCGGATCAGTTCGGTGGGTTTGTCATACATAGTGATGCATCAGGACAGGGGCTTGGTTGTGTGCTTATGCAACAGGGTCGAGTGGTGGCCTATGCCTCAAGACAACTCAAGCCACATGAACAGAACTATCCAACTCATGACTTAGAATTGGAAGCTGTTATCTTCGCCCTGAAAATTTGGCGACATTATTTACTGGGGACGCGAGTGGAGATTTTTACAGACCATAAGAGTCTGAAATATATTTTCACCCAAAAGGAATTAAATATGAGACAGAGAAGATGGTTGGAACTCATGGCAGAATATGATCTTAATCTTCAGTACATCCAGGACATGTAAATGTGGTGTCGGATGCATTAAGTAGAAGACCGGCTGCTATGATCCTCACACAACAGAAGAAGTTGATTGAGGAAATGAGAAGATTAAGCCTGAAAGTGGTTATCCTAGGAGCAGTAGCTCATTGTATGGCACTATAACTCCAGTCATCTTTAATAGACAAGATAAAGGAAGCTCAAGCAGGTGACAAGCAACTTCAAAAGTTCAGGGGTCAGGTAGAAGCTGGACTGAGAAGGACTTACTTCTACATGAAGATGGCTCTTTAAGATATGGGGCGCGGTTATGCGTACCTAAGGGAGATGTTAGACAAGAGGTATTGCAAGAAGCTCATAACTCTCCATATAATATTCATCCTGGTGGAACAAAGATGTATCGGGATCTTAAACAACATTTTTGGTGGCATGGGATGAAAGAGAAATAGCCAGATTTATATCGAAATGCCTTGTCTGTCAACAAGTAAAAGCAGAGCACCAAAGGACCGCTGGTTTATTGCAACCACTTCCTATTCCTGAATGGAAGTGGGAACATATTACTATGGATTTTGTGACTGCATTGCCAAGAAGTTCAAAAGGTCACAATGCTATTTGGGTAATAGTTGACAGACTGACCAAGAGTGCTCACTTTATTCCTTTTAGAGTGGGGCAGTCCACTGAGATTTTGGCAGAACGTTATATGCAGGAGATAGTTAGATTGCATGGGGTTCCAGTGAGTATTGTGTCTGTCACGCCCCGCTTCCCAAATTACGCGGAAACGGAGTCGCGACGAGAGTCGGCGACGTATATACGCGAGGATAATACCCACATATATACGCTAAGCCTAAATGTAACCTGAACAAGCTATGAATCAGAAGCATAATAATAAATGATCACTGCAATAATACATATAATGACAATCACAAGGATAGCAGATAAATGATGGCAAGAAAATGGCAGCTGAAAGCGATAAAGGTAGAATCAAGAAATGATAGGAATATAAAGAAATGAGGATACCAGAAATGGAAGAATGAGCGTCCAGTTCCTCGCAAGACGTACAGTCTCGTCGAACACCTGCACATTAGAACAATCGTCCAATAGCTGGACGTGCAAACCCAGGGTCGTCAGAACGCGACCATAATGAGTGTGTGTGTAAAGGGGAAAGAACTCGTGCAGAAGAAACCATGTGCATATATAATAGTAAGAACAACTGCAGATAGAAAGACTAAATAACACAATAAATAACTGAACAGTAACACATATGGTGAAAACATGAATACAGGTAGCAGACAAATGTCAACTATGAATACACCTAAAGCATGGACAATGTCTCCAACCAATCAGTTTCAATAACTTAGGACGCTGATTTACACATGTAATAGGCGTAGTATGGGATGCGTCTATTACAGGTGGCAATTGGTGTTCGCTGACATAATAAATGATAATAAACTGTTATAATGTATTGTGACTGACTGTAATCACCTGATTGTATATCACTATGTTAGACTCATGACTATAACCATGACCAGATTATCATGACCAGGACCAGACTTATGACCAGAGTTGGATGCCAACCTAGTGACATGTGATAGATTACACGCCTTGATATTGATTGCATATTTACAGTTGTGCCATTTGTCTGCTACCTGTATTCATGTTTTCACCATATGTGTTACTATTCAGTCAGTATTTATTGTGTATTTAGTCTTTATATCTGCAGTTGTTCTTACTATTATATATGCACATGGTTTTCTTCACACGAGTTCTTTCCCCTTTACACACACACTCATTATGGTCGCGTTCTGACGACCCTGGGTTTGCACGTCCAGCTATTGGACGATTGTTCTAATGTGCAGGTGTTCGACGAGACTGTACGTCTTGCGAGGAACTGGACGCTCATTCTTCCGTTTCTGGTATCCTCATCTCTTTTATATTCCTGTCATTTCTTGATTCTACCTTTATCGCTTTCAGCTGCCATTTTCTTGCCATCATTTATCTGCTATCCTTGTGATTGTCATTATATGTATTATTGCAGTGATCATTTATTATTATGCTTCTGATTCATAGCTTGTTCAGGTTACATTTAGGCTTAGCGTATATATGTGGGGTATTATCCTCGCGTATATACGTCGCCGACTCTCGTCGTGACTCCGTTTCCGCGTAATTTGGGAAGCGGGGCGTGACAGTGTCAGATCGAGACACCAGATTTTGTTTCATTTCTGGCAGAGCCTGCAAACTAGTCTGGGAAGCAAGTTGAAGTTCAGTACTGCTTACCATCCCCAGACTGATGGACAATCTGAAAGGGTGATACAGATTCTAGAAGACATGCTACGAGCCTGTGTTCTGGATTTCAAGGGGTCCTGGGAAGATCACCTACATTTAGTGGAATTCTCATATAATAACAGTTACCAGTCTAGTATTCAGATGTCACCATTTGAGGCTCTATATGGACGGAAATGCAGATCACCCGTATGTTGGGACGATATCGGCGAACGGAAACTACTTGGTCCAGAGCTCATTACTTAGACTGTGGATAAAGTTACCCAGATCAGGAAGCATCTTCAAGCTGCACAGGACCGGCAGCGGAGTTGGGCAGATGGGAAAAAGAGACCCTTGGAGTTTGTGATTGGAGATCATGTATTTCTTAAAATATCACCTACTCGTGGAGTAATCAGGTTTGGAAGTAAAGGAAAGCTGAGTCCACGATATATTGGGCCATTTGGAGTCGTGAAGCGTATTGGTACAGTTGCTTATAAGCTGGCATTGCCTCCATCTTTGGCAGGAGTACACGATGTGTTTCATGTGTCTCAGCTTCGGAAATATGTACCTGATGAGAGGCACATTCTTGATTATTCCGAATTAACGCTGAGACCAGATTTGACGTATGCAGTTCAACCAGTGGCATACTTGATCGAAGAGAAAAGGTCCTTAAGAACAAGGTGATTTCTTTAGTTCGAGTAGCATGGGATCCTAATACCCCAGGAGATTCCACCTGGGAGCTGGAGGAAGAAGTTCGAGAGAAGTACCCTTATTTATTCTCTGACTCTCAGGTATCACACTAAAAGCTTACTTTTTATCTCTATTTCAATTTCGCGGATGAAATTTTTTGTTAGGTGGGTAGAAGTGTAACCCTCAGCTGTCGTTATGTCATTAGTGTCACCGTCATATACGATATAAAATACGTAGGAAATTAACCAACCTAAAACCCGACTATACTAGTTTCAGTGTCACAACTTATTTTCTCAACGTTTAGATTTCTGAAATTTTCTAAACCTTTTTCCGAGTTATTTGGAAAATGTCCAAGATCGGTGTCAACCTAAGCAGATGATTAACTCAAGGATTTTAATTCTCAAATGGAGTAAAATTTTTAGAATCTTCTTCTGTAATAAGCCTTAAAATTTTATTTTCTATTTTTAGTATTTTTGACAATTTTTCGAATTAGTCCGAAATTGGGCCGAATGGATGTCGCCCGGTCTCACGGATCCTTTCGGGATTTTTAATTGACAAACCGGTTTAAATTTTTACAATCCGATTTTACCTTATGTCTTAAACTAATATTTCTTATTTTTCCTAATTTTTGGGGACTGTTCGACACTAGTCAAATTCGGACCCTATTATTTAAATATCATAAATATATATATTAACACTAATCCCATTTCATTTACACTGTTACATGACATGACCAGAGTTTTCCAGAGAACTCGTTAACCGACATTAGGGATGTTCTTAACCATTCTACACTCTTCCTAATGTAATATCTAAATCCTATATAACCCTATTTTCCTTTTAACCCTAAACGAGCAAGCTTCTCTCTCTCTCTCTCTCTCTCTCTCTCTCTCTCTCTCTCGCTCTCTCTCTCGCTCTCTCTCTCTCAACCCATTACCGCCTCACCCCAACGCCAACAACACTGCCGCTGCCCACTCCAGCACCCCATCGCCGGCCGTCCAACACACCAGCGCCCAAACCACAGATTAACCCATTTCATTAACCCTCAACAACCCTCTCTCTCACTCTCTTTCTCTCTCTCTCACTCTCTTCACCCATCACCGCCTCCAGCACGCCAGCACCACCCAGCGCCTCCGCCGGCGACCGCCCAACGCCACCTACGCCGCCCCACGCCACCACCACCACTTTCTTTAAACCCACTACCCACTCTCCCCCATCTCACTTTCACTTCGTCAACGACTCATCGTCGGAGCCTCACCGGAGCTCCGGCCTTCTCCAGAGCCACGCGCACGGCCGGACGCCACCGCGGCCATCTCCCACCGACCGACCAACAGCCTCTGCGCTGCTGTCGCTGCCGCTGTACGCAGGGCGCGCGCAGTGAAAGAAAAAGAGAGAAGAAAAGAAACCCATAACGGGTTTTGATTCTTACCCGATCCGCGACCCGCAAAGACCCACAACCCGCTTACTTAAAAGGTAAATTACAAAATAGCCCCTTTTGGACTTTTCCTATTTCATTATAACCCTGCAAATTTTCTTTTAACACCCTGTTCATATTCAGAATTTATAAAAGGGACATTGAATCGTGCGTTAGCAATAAATTGGTCATTTGACGTCAGAATCGTGCATTCTTAGTACCGTTGGGATCGGAACTGCAAGCACTACGCATATAAGGCAAGTGTTTCCTTGAATTCTCATTATTTCTCTAATGATATCATTTGTAGAGTCTTATCCGTTGATTGGAATATTTGATATCCGATTTGATGCTTAGTCTGGTTAATCGACCTATATCTTAGGGGTTGAGTAGGATATTAGAGCAGGGACTTAGCCTATGGATTATTTTGAGTGTGCATGTTAACATGAAGATAGCGGGATAACTGCCCGTATGTCTATTATGTTCCTACCGTTACATGTTACTGTGATTACGTACTACCGTTACATGTTCCCTTGATACGCCTGGTAGTGTTTCTTGTTACATATGATAGTTGATTACATTGTTCATGCCAGTTATTTGCTATAAACATGCACACTCATCTACATAGCTATAGGACGTAGGTCGTAACGCTTGTTACTATCTTTTTGTCACCTGTTCCAGTTACATCATGTCATTACTTGTTATCCTGAAAAGAAATCACTTGGGAATGGGGAGACTGGATGATTGACTAGATCTTATCGGGTGGGTGTACTGGATCCATATTGTTGTCCCACTGCAGGGGACGGGGTAGTGCTGGCTACCGTCTGTTATTACTCATGAGCTCTCATTTTCTGTTATTGTTTTAGCTCATTGAGTTCCCGTTACATATTACAGCCTTAGCGGGCTGGCCCTGTCTCAGCAGCCAGGGGTCTGTTAAGGCCGTGATCCCGGATATGCACGGGATACACCCACCTGACCAGATCTCCTCGATTGTTAAGTCTCATGGCACATGTTTATGCGTTCATTGATCATACTTGCTTCCAGTATGATTCTTGTCGTCCCCTATTTAGAGCTCTTATTTATTTCTTGTGCATGTTTATACCTTGTTATTACTTTGTTTCATTTCTTTTTCCTTTGCACACTTGCTCGGGTCGCATCTGAGACCCTGGGTTTGCTTGCCCAGATATAGAGTCCGTGGTTACACCCTCAGAGAAGGACGCGGAGTACCTAGACAGTTTGGCTGAGCGACTGTAGGACGGTTCGTGACCTGGTCGTCTCTTTTTGGCTTTCTGTATGTTTCATAGTTGTACAGTTGTTTTCTGTTCGAGTTATTGTATAATTATGCTGATGGGCTCATATGTACTGTACTTTTGGTACTGTATTGACTGTGTTATGTACTCTTGTTGCATGTAATATATCAGCAATGTTATTACCGTGTAAGCAAACTTGTACAGGTCTACAGCAGGCTTAACGTGTATACGTTGGGACGTTCTACCCGACGTGCACAGGTTGCCGATCATGTCATGTACTCTATTTTGATCAGTGGGACGTGACAACAGTCATGACCTGCACAGCCACTGACACGCGGGTGTACACTCTTATGACATGTACTGTATCACAGTCACGTTACATGCATACTGATCCACAGATACACTATGACATTACACTGGTACTAGACATGCATGTTAGACACCGTTACTATAAGACACCGTCGACCACTGTTCCTACATATATTATTGCTACGCATGCTTATGGCTACACGGATACTGTAGTTCACTGTACATGATAGTAGACACTGACCACTGTTATTACCTGTGCATGTTACACAGATACTATGACACGGCACACTTGTTATTTTAGGCATAGCCCACCGATACCGTTATGTAATGTATTGTTATCCTCGTTACATGGATTCTCGGCATATCACTGCACGGGCTACTGCATTTTATATTAGCATGATCATCATACACATTTATGTCATGCGTACATATTACAGTTACACATGTCTATGTTGTTTCTATCTTCTTGTCGTATGGATCACCGTGCTTATTACATGTATTATTGTTCCATGTTCCCGTATTCATGTTATATGATTGGGTCATGTTACTGATATGGATTTCCCGTTACTGGACATGAGAGCTGTTGATATGCGACATGTGGAATCCCACATCTATTGTTCCCGTTTCCGTTATATTGTTCCTGTTATATTGTTCCCATTCCCGTTATATTGTTCTATGCTATCAACAGAGCTCAGGTCCAGTTATCATGTTACCCGTATCAAGTACTATATTTATTCATTGTATACTTGACATATCAGATCATAAATTTAACTGGGGTATGAGGGAGACTCGACGGTTGATTAGATCTTATCGGGTGATGTACTGGATCCATATTGTTCTCCCACTGCAGGGATGGTAGTGCTACCTACCAATTGCTCCATGAGCTCTCGTTACTTGATTATTGTTCCCCTCTTAGCGGAGGGCTCTGGTCTTAGCAGCCAGGGGTTTGATAAAGCCGTGATCCCGGGTATGCACGGGATACACTTACCCGATAAGAACTCCTCGACCATGGGTTTTCAATTAACATAATAAAACAGTATACACAATAGTGACGTCGGGAACACTTGTTATTTGGTCACTCTCTCGTTTGATAATGGTACCCGTAGGCCATGTCCGGATGGGTTCGACTGGAGTGCGGGCTCCAGTATGAACTGCCAGTTGTATGGGACACTGGAAGAGATTGATTAAAATATCAGGTGGTACTGATTGCTACTATTGTATAAATCACATGACATGCCTGGTACATGTATGCTATCTTGTTATTGTTCATGCTACTGTATCCGATATCATGTTACCTGTATACTTGTTACTTTACCTGGCATATGTTATACTGTCTGTGATGGCATATGACGCATGTTCTGCATTGCATGGCATACGACGCATGTTCTGCATTGCATATATGATGCTTTCTGTAGAGCAGACATCACTACTGTATATACACCCACCGTATAGTGATTACACTGCATAGGCCCATCTGCCTGTACACGTCTATCACGTCGCCACTAGCATGTTTACTTCTATCACGTCACCACTAGATAACATTTTATATTATATAAACTGGATACGATTAGAGACATGACCTGATGATAACCGGTTAGGTAGTGATGGTATTAAAAGATGACATGTTTATAGATTTCTACTGCTTACATGGTTATATACTCTGCTGCTTATTATATACTTATGATATGGTATCACTACCATAACATCATGTATTATATATTATTATCGTACTTGTATTATTATTGTATCTATTACTGCCTCCTTCATTTTACCACTCACTAGGTCGCTTTCTGACGACCTTGGATTTGCGTGCCCAGATTTGAAAATTCGAGGTACCGTAGTATCAGAGAATGCCTTGAGTGGCCTAGGAGATTTCTCATCGAGATCATTCATACGTATCTTGTTGATTTATTTCTGTTATCTTATTTGTTCTCATTTTTCATATCTGTTATGATCGCTGACCTCTTTCTGCAGGTATTCTTGTACTTATTTCATGCTGGAACTCATGTCTATATGGAGGTTATTTACTATACTGAGGCTTAGCGTACGTACGTGAGGGTTTTCTGCCCTGCGTATGTACGTCGCCATAACGTCCCCATACCTGCGGGACTGGGGCGTTACACCAAGTATAAGGCCGCGCGACACTATAAAACCATCATAAACATGGGGACTATATCGGTACTCATCAGTTTCCCCCATCCCATGTAAGTTGTCTAATTATTATAATTTGTCCGATGATAATGTCCACAGAGTATTCATAGTAATCTATATTCATGGTTATCCTATTACGGGGTCAACAGGAGTATAATATCATGAGTAATGTCAGGAGCCTCCCTATTTCAGGGGTTCAAGTATACAGGAGTTCAGGAGTACCAAATATCTTGTATTAATATAATAATCATGCCAAGTCCTCGTAAAAGTGATAGTCATGAATATGTCGTATAATACAGGTATCAGGGGTGGTAGTGTCCGGTCAAGGGTCACAATGTTAGGTCCAGGTATTTGTACCACATGAAAGCATATCATATACCGGGTGTCAGGGTCAAGTGTCAAGTATGACATATCAAGTACCGGGTCTATATATCGAGTGCCGGTGTCATAAATCATATATCGAGTGTAACATGCCAAGTGTCGGTGTCAGAAGTCACGTGTCAAGTAATGGAGGTGGGTTTTGGTGAAATTGGTGGTGGTGGGAGGTTGTTGGTGGTTGAAGGAGATGGTGGCGTGAAGAGGAGGTGTTGGGGAGTTGGTTGGTGGCCTAGGAGTGGCCGGAGGCGGTGGTGGTGAAGGTGGAGGCGGCGGCCATGAGAGTATGCGTGAGTGGGTTTTGTGGTTGAAGGAGATGAAGTTGATTCTTTTGGGATTTGTGTTGAAAATGAAGAATGAAGTGTTTTACTAGAGGATGGGAGGAATGGATTGAATTGATGGTTTAGGGGGAAGGTGTAGAGCTGCGGCAGCAGCCCTACTGCTGTCGACGGCAGCGGGCAGCTTGGCAAGGATCAAGCCGTTAATTGTGTGGGAAGAAATCAAAGTGAAGAAAAGAAAAAGAAAGAAAAGAAAGAAAATTAAAAAAAAATAAGAAGAGAAAATTGTTGGCCCAAAGGCTCATCACTCTTTATTTTGATGATTCTAAAATTCATGTAGTTTGGTGGTATTAATAAAGTTTAAGTTTTCTCAAGTACACATATTTTTTCAATAGTGAGATGTTTAGCTTCAAAATGAGACTTAGCTCAAGAAGACAAATTTGGAGAAGTCCATATGAAGATTTTGTATATTGAATCTACTCTTGAATGATATGTAAAATGTTTAGTTTTGTTAAAATTTAGTGTAGAGAATTGATGCTCAAGAGAGCGCACACACAAATTTTTTCAAATCAATTCATGATTTTTAGATTTGCGTTTTATTTTGAAAAAAATCAAGTTTAAACATATATACAAATCTTGTGTATATTAAAATGTTTAAATTATGTTTGGATTTTAAACATACTTATTTATACTCAAAATATGTTTAAAATACATATTTTTACAAAAAACATTGATATTTGTCCAGTGTACCGACAATTGCGCTGTCGATTGATGAAACATGGTTGCATAGGGCTGAGAATAGCTCAGCTATCGATAACTCTAAAATAACTGTCGACGGGGACTTTACAGAGACTGAGCCTATGCTCAGTCTGTCGACAGCTGAGCTTTGTTGTCGACAGTTGAGTCAACAAAAACTGAGCCTATCTCAATCTGTCGATAGCCAACCCTAACTATCGAGATATTTGAAATACATAACTGTTGAGCAATGTCTGTCGACAGGCATGAGTTTGTTGTCGACAGTCAGGCAGTCAACTTCTCTGTTTTGTCTCCCAACAGCTAGTTTCTTATCTAAATTTTTCAGAGTTTTTTTAACATTTATTTTATGACTTTAAGATGTTTTATTGTTCAGATTTATAGCTTAATGGCCTCTATCCTACTCCGATAAATATGAGGGATTAGAGATACTTTATGAAAAAGAAAATTAAGAGAAAAACAAGTTTGAAAAAAATTTCAAGTGTTCAATCTCTTGTGAAATTTTTTTTTTTTGTAATTCATCATTTCTCTCAGTTTCTCTCACACTTTTCTTGAGCTATCAATTTCTTACTCTAAGATATAGGAAAGATGTAATAGAGGGTGTTATGATCTTGTGAAGATCACCATTATAATCTTTTGCTCTTTGAGAGTTCCTCTTGGAAAGAGAGTAGTGAGTTGGAGTTACGGTTCCGGATCTTACTAGATTGAGTTTAAGTTGTAATCAAGTTGATTATAGTGGAACCCTTCATTGAGGTAAAGGTGGGGACGTAGAGCAAATGGCTCAAACCTCGATAACAATTCTTTGTGTTTGCTATTTGCTATATCGTTTGATCTCTCTAAGTCTCTTTTTTATTTATTATACTATTATACTTGTTAATTTATTATTCTTGCAAGATTATTTGTTTTGGACTCTCTTTATATCAAGAAAGCAATTATGTACCTCAACTCTTATTTTAAGAAGAATCATGAGGAGAAGTTCAGAGCTCTTCACCGGATAAATGGCTTCATTCTTGATTGTTGAGTTGGATAAGTTTTGGTAGTTTATAATTGTTTTTAATTTCTACATTTTATTTTTATCACCTATTCACCCCCTTCTAGTTGATTGCAACCACTTGTTGTGGGCTCATGAGATTCAGAGAGGATGCTGAGATCAATCACGCACATGCCCGAACAAAAAAAAACAAAAGAGAGAATACGAGATTTAATGAGGTTCAACAATTTGCCTTCGTCCTCGGGGCAGAAGGAGAGAGATCTTATTAATCAAATCACTACTGGTTACAAATAAGGATACAACACCCTTCAATATATATATATATATATATATATATATATATATATATTATATAATTATATATATATATATAGATATATATATATAGAGAGAGAGAGAGAGAGAGAGAGAGAGAGAGAGAATCCACGAATAAAAAGAAACTCAAAACTCAAAAATCAGATCAGAATCAAAATTAGAAACCAATCTGGCAAACGCCAGAATACTGCATCTGCTGACAACTCTAAGAGGCATGTCGATAGACTAAGATGATTCAACTCTCTGTTAGTCTCTTGTCGATAGATTGAGCTTTGTTGTCAACAGCAATACACACACCTGTTGACAGCTGCATTTCAATTGTTAACAGACTAACAAACTTCAAGTCTCAGTTGGTGTATTCGTGTAAATTTGCCGACCGCTACTTAGCACCTGTCACAACTCTACCAGTTTCTTCTGCTCGTGCTGCTATCTTTAATGGGTTAAAAAATTGCCACCTGGATTTTTAGATCCTCTCCCCACAAGGACTAGTTTGATTTGAAAAAACCCTAGAGGGGGGGTGAATAGGTGTAAGTGCTAATCTAGTGAACTAAATGCGCTAAATGTGGAAGCTTAAAACTATTCTTGCAACACACTTAATACAACACACAAGTGTAGCCGAATTCCCGTGAAGGGCTCTAGACTAACTCCTCTGAATTCCCCTTGAATGGGTTGAGGTGCTATGTGAAGCTCTTGTGGTTAAGTATAAGTGAGGCACACACACAAGCATATAATAGATATGGCAATATGAGTCAATGCAAGGCAACACAAGCAATATGAATAATGAATGAAGTGAAAGATGCTACGCACAACACAAATAGAGAGAGGGTTAGAGAGACAATGGATCAAACGCTAACAAAAAAGATGTTTCGAGGTTCGAGCCCTAGCTCTACATCCCCGCCTACACCACCGTGTAGGATTTCCAATCCACTATCTCCCACCGAGGGAACCTCTACCGAAGAGGATTTGTTACAACAATAGGAGTAACCAAACACCACCTCACAACCGAGGGGTAGGCCGTAGCCAATACAACAAACAACAACCTCTCTACCGAGAGGGTTTACAAACCAAACTCCACCTCTCACAAGAGGGAGAAAACCACAAGCCTCAACTCTACCAAAGAGGGAGCAAACCAACCTCAACTCTACCAAAGAGGGAGCACCCACAAAGAAAAAGGGTTTTACAACAAAGAGGCTCAATTAACCTCAAACACTTCTCTCTTTCTTTTCTCTTTTTCCCACAACAAATGATCCTAATAGAATAGGATAGGTGATAGCTCAAGTGTGAAAAACTAGGTGTTTGGAAAACGAAACTCAAAGAAAAATACTTGGGAAAA
>JAVJIF010016709.1:0-104703 GCA_038442645.1 Agave tequilana | reverse complement strand
CCCCCCCCCCCCCCCCCCCCCCCCCCGCCCGCCCGCCCGCCAAATTGATCTTTTATAATGTATTAAACAGAGAGACTGGCAATATTTATTTTCCTTGTTCTATTTGTACAATCTGGTCCTTGACAAATACATGCAAGGTATTCTTATATTGTTTCATCCATAGTATTGCATTAGAATTCATTTTATATAGTACACTATCATGCTTCATTGTTTTTGCTTGATGTACAAATGATGTTTTAAGGGTTAAATTATGTGCATTCCAACATCAGAACTGAAATTTATTGATAGTCTATTTTCTAGCACAAGATTGCGTCCGGATTTGCTATTTGGTATGCTTTAGGCTGTTTATCTGATTTTTCATGATAAACAATTGTTAAATTGGTTTTATTTTAAAAAATAAATGTAAAGGTTTACCCCATGGTTCCAAATATCATTTGACTCCAAAATCGGATTTTGAGATACCCGATACAATATTAACCTGTAATATTGGTTGATATTGATGGGTTATATTTGATACTAAAAACCATTGGTTGATACCAATCCAATACCAACATTATAAACCATGGTTTGCCCTCTTAACCTTGCCAACTGTTTGTTAGCTGTTTGTTCATGTATCCCCTTATCTTTTTGGGAATGTTTATTATCAGATCCACTACCCCCAATTTAACTTCCAGATAACACACACACACACACACGTGCAAGTTGCATACACATACATATCACGTGTACACACACATATTCATTTCTTCACGCTGATACTGCTGCAAATAATTCCAATCCGTTTGGACTATGGAATATGTTATCTTCTTGCAAATAATTGATTTGGTGCCTTATGCTGTTATGCAGGCCTTCAACTTGGATTTTAACCTTAGGGCACATATGAAAATTCATTCCCAAGAGCACTATCATGTTTGTCCGTACCCAGACTGTGGCAAAAGATATACACAAGAATGCAAACTGAAAAGTCACATCAAGGCTCACCATGAAAAGGTAGTATCCATCACCTTAATGATGATTATCATCAAAGTCTTCGACACCACATTATATATTGCTGTTTTGGTCATTCATTATATTCTTATATATATGGCTTAAACTTTGAAACGAACCCATCTTATGTTCTTGGGAAATCATTTTATTTGCTCCTTCAGGCTAGAAAACATATCGGTTTGTGATGGAGAATGGTGCTCTGCTATTTTTTTGGTTGAAATGGATTGACTTGTATTCAGTGCAAATTCAACGGATCTTTTTGGCAAATTTATCTCATCTCTAATTAGCATTTGGTTTTATAGGCTTGGTTGTTTTGAATAGATTTGTTTTTTAATTAGTTTTACTTTTATTTGTTTATAGATAAGGGTAAGGTTAGATGAGTTTTAACCATAGATTACTTTATCTTTTAGTTGGATTTATTTTCAACCTTTATATTAATCTTTTAGATTAGGTAGTTTAGTCAAGCAGTGTTTTAATGTTGGCTGACATTTCCGAAATGTCGGCTGACATTTCGTTTTCAAGCCCTCACTACCATGACATCCCCACCCTCATTTGATATGGCGTTTTGAAAAATATTGACCGACATTTCAGATTTTTCCCGAAATGTCGGCCGCCATTTCGGGAAAATGTCGGCTAACATTTCGGGAAAAACCCAATGTATTGGTTGGTCTTGAAAGTTAGAGCAATTGAGAAATTTTTACAATGAGTTAGTGAGTGTATGTAAAATATTAAGGAAATTATACCTATCATAAACATATTTATGTAATTTTGTATAAGTTGTGTATGTATTATCTTGATAAGAATTTTAAGATTATATTATTTAAGACATCTAAGATATATATTTGTTATCCGCCATGACATCCGAAATTTACTAGATGGCCCTGAAATATCTCCGAAATCTGAAATCCGACATCCGATTACGACATCTGACATTTCCCCGATATTCGACATTTAAAACACTGAAGTCAAGTAATATCTTCTAATTTGCAGTTTGCTGATAGAAAGGAGCAGGAGTAATAACCAGTGTTGTTTGACAGATTAAAATTATTGAATGAATGGGTTGATTGTCTTGAGTAATTAATTGTTGATTGAGAGTGTAATTTCTTCTTCTCTCTTCTCTTCTAACTTTCCTCAATTCACCCTACTAGCCTGTGAGTAATAAGTTATAGGACATGTAGCAGTGTGAGGCTACTTTTTTGTTAAACTTATCCAAAATTGCGGACATTCATGAAAATTGTTGCTATCCTAAATTTGAGATAATTTAAATTAATTTTGAGGTTAAGGTTCTGTGGAGGTCTTTTATGAGTGATAAGCAACCATCAAATATTTGAAGGAAGATTAAGTGCAGAAAATCTGCAATTATAAGTTTATAACAGTATGGCAGTTCAAAATTTCATATTACCACTTAGCGGAGATGTTTTATTAACAACTAAGTGTGCATATGAATTTCTAAGGAACATCAACTGAAGAAGTTGAGAAGAAGAAAGCAAGCTGGCAACCAGACAGAATAAGAAACAAAAAAAAACACTAAGAGGGATGATGAGGACATCTTAGCTTTACATTTTATTGTATTTTTAGCTGTATTTTATTGTATTTACGGTGTATTTTCTTTGTATTTCAATTGTATTTTAATAGGTAGTTGTGTAATGTAGTGGGAAGTTATGGGTAGTTGTAATGTAATGGGAAGTTAGTGAGTTGTGTGAGTAGTTATGAGTCTGTAGCCTACATATAGGCATATGTATCCTTGGTTGAAAATGATGAAATGAAATTGAAAAGAATCTCTCTCTTGTTTGCTACTCTCCCCTCTCTCTACTATTCTGTAAAGCAAATGATGATGATGGATGAAATTGGAAGTAAACTCAATTGCCGACTATTTTTTTTATGCAAAATAAAGAAAAAAGAAACAAATTTTTCTAGACAAATGCCTAAAGAAAAGATTTTATTTATTTATTTTTTTATCTAATGCAAAGTGTTCCTGCCTAAACCTGAATCTGATACTAAACTGATGTGAACAGTGGGTGCGTGTCATGTAGGGAATCAGTGATGTAATCAAACTCGCTACGTTTCACCAAATAGAATAATTTTCGGTAGAAAAATAATTGAAAACTAACAATGTTGCAAATAAATTTAAACAAGATTGCAAGCAATCTCAATCGAATTAGCAACAATACCTATAATATGCAGGGTAAGTTTTAAAGTCAATATCAAAACTAAGCAATCACAAGTTACACAGATCCGCACATCTCACCGTATGGGCAACAAATAATAATGATAATATTTTAGAGATAAATCAAATGATGTAATTAACTAATAACTCAATTACTGAAATAAGACTCACTGATGTAAATATGTTGCTGTTGTGAGTGTTGCACTGTTACTGAACTCATGCTTGAGGCATTTCATCGAACATGTATTGTGCTTGTTGAAACATCCTGTTCAGTGCCTCATCCGGGGCTAGAGAACACAACTATTGCTGAGTCTTGAAGACAAAGGGAGATGATGTCGCTTGGGCAGTGTACTGGTGCCGCATCAACGATACAGTGTATGATGCTATAAAACAAATGACGCAGAATAATATCGGTGCACTGATTGTCGGGAAACATGAAGATTAGAAAATAGTTGCAAGAATCATCACTGAAAGAGACTATCTTCGAAAGATAATTGTGTAAGGAAGAGCTTCAAAAGCCACCATAGTAGGAGACATCATGACTGACGAGGGTAAACTCATTATGGTGTCTTCTGGTACAAACATTCTCCAAGCAATGTTGCTGATGATTGACAAACACATTCGGCATGTCTCTGTGACAGATCAAAAGGTTGTGGGAATGATTTCCATCGTGAATGTTGTTCGGCGCTGTTGGAAAGGGGTGCTCGGGGTGGTGCGCATGCACTGTTAAGGTGCAAGGGGGAATCAGGATGGGAGAAGATCTGTAGGGTGTGGGTTATTAGTAAATAGAGAGAATGACACAGAGAGAGAGGAGTTTGGGGCCTTGAGAGGAGGTCAAGCTTTGAGAAGAAGATAGCGAGAGGGAAATTTGATTAAAGTGCAGAGAAGGGAGAGATGGAGTAGCAAACATAGAGAAAAAATAGCAGACAATTGAGTTTGCTTCTAATTTCATCCATCATCATCATTTGCTTCACAGAAGACTAAGAGGGGGGACAAGAGAGGGATCCTTTTCAATTTCATTCCATCATTTTCAATCAAGGATACATATGCTATATGTAGGCTACAAACTCATAACTACCCACACAACTTCCTAACTTCCCATTGCATTACAACTGCCCATAACTTCCCACTACATTACACAACTATCCATTAAAATACAACTAAAATACAATGAGAATACAACATAAATACAACAAAATATAGCTGAAAATTCAATAAAATCTAAAGCTAAGATGTCCCCATTAATGAATTTAAATTACAACACTTATATTATAGATTTGACATCAGTTCTATTTTCAATATTGAAGACTAAGTGGTTTATAAGATTTTGATTATCCATAAACAACCCATTGGTTGATGAGTCTTACCCTGAGCCAATTTTTGAGAGTCCTTCACTTCCCCACTTTCAGATATTCATCCTATACAGTAGAGAAAATTGATAACATTTTAGATGATGAATTGATGATGCAACTTGACTAATAATCTGAGATGTAGAAAAAAAACTTACCACAGTAAGAAAGCAGTTCTGCAATTGACTCGACATGGCCGAGTTCTCTCCCATCTAGGGAGAATTGATGGGGACATCTTAGCTTTAGATTTTATTGTATTTTCAGCTGTATTTTTGTTGTATTTATGTTGTATTCTCTTTGTATTTTGTATTTTATTGGGTAGTTGTGTAATGTAGTGGGAAGTTATTGTGTGGGTAATTATGAGTCTGTAGCCTACATATAAGCATATGTATTTTGGTTGAAAATGATAAAATGAAATTAAAAAGAATCTCTCTTGGCTGCTACTCTCCCCTCTCTACTTCTCTGTGAAGCAAATGATGATGATGCATGAAATTGGAAGCAAACTCAATTGCCTGTTATTTTTTCTCTATGTTTGCTACTCCAATCTCTCTTCTCTGCACTTTAATCAAGTTTCCTTCTCGCTGTCTTCTTCTCAAGGCTTGACCTCCTCTCAAGGCCCTGAACTCCTCTCTCCATCCTTCTCTTTATTCACTAATAACCACACCCTACAGACCTGATTCCCCCTTGCACCTCACTAGTGCCTGCACCCCACCCCGAGCACCCCTTTCCACTATAGCCCCGAACAACATCCACGATGGAAATCATTCTCACAACCTTTTGATATGTCACAGAGACATGCGGAATGTGTTTGGCAGTCATCAACTGCATTGCTTGGAGAATGTACCAGAAACCGTAATGAGTTTATCCTCGTCAGTCATGATGTCTCCTACTATGGTGGCTTTTGATGTTCTTCCGTGCACAATTATCTATTGAAGATAGTTTCTTTCAGTGATGATTCCTGCAACTAGTTTCTGGTCTCCAGGTTTCACGACAATCAGTGCACTGATATTATTCTGTGTTATCTGTTTCACAACATCATATACTGTATTATTGATGCGACACCTAAAAATTGCCCAAACATCATCATCTCCCTTTGTCTTCAAGATCTCAGCAACAGTTGTGTTTTCTAGTCCCGGATGAGGCACTTAACTGGATGTTTCGACAAGCACAATGCATGTTCGATGAAATGCCTCAACCACGAGTTCAGTAACAATGTAACAACACTCAACAACAACAACAATAGATTTACATCAGTGAATCTTATTTCAGCAATTGAATTATTAGTTGGTTAAATCACTTGATTAATCTTTGAAATAATATCATTTTTGTCTGCTGTCTACTATATGATTAGATGTGTGGATCTGTGTAACTTGTGATTGCTTAGTTTGATATTGACTTAGAACTTATCCTGCATAATTTAGGTGTGTTGCTAATTCGATTGAGGTTAGAAATGTACAAAAATTACGCTTGCATTCTTGTTTAAATTCATTTGCAACATTGTTAGTTTTCAATTGTTTTCCTACCGAAGATCGTTATATTTGGTGAAACGTAGCGAGTTCGATTAAATCACTGATTCCCTATATGGCACGCACCCATCGGTTCACATCAGGGGATCGGGAGAAAAATTATATGTCCATCAACATTAAATTTGGACTCAGCTTTACTATATAGAAATCCTTATGTGGGAAATGCAAAACCGAAAACAGAAAGATAAGAAACAAGAAGTGAAAAACAAATCCTGTAAATCAATATCACAGCACTGTCCCAAGCAATAGCAGCAAGGGAATTTCCTTAACTAATCTTGTTTTCCACCTTGTATTCTCAGCATCAAATTTGTACTCCTCTAAAACTCCTACTGAATTAAGAATTTTTAACGCTTATTACCATATGACTATATAGAAATTTCACTCGAATTAAAACTCCCATCAAATTAAGAATTGCTAATACTTATTCCCGTATGACTATATAAAAACTTCTAGTAAATTAAGTGTTGCTAAAATATTCCTACATAGCTCAAACAAACTGTAAGGGGGAAGAAATGCTAAGAATTTGTCATAAATCAATCTTGGGTATTTCAATCGTTTCTGATTAGGCACTAATTGCTTCAGATTGCACTCAATGAAAGCTCCTCTCAGTTTGTTGCATCACCTGGTTTATGTTTATTTTTTTCCTTCAAACTTTATATACTTGTCCTTTATGTGGACTTCTTTAGAATTGTGCAATACAAGTTATTAATCTTATATGCTTCTCATATGTACAATTAATAAAATAGTTATTTTACTTATATCTAATTATTAAAAAAGCTTTCTCCATAGAATTTGGTGATAACTTGGTTAAGGAGGAGTTAGCTGTGAGTTGTTCAGAGGTTGAGTTGTTCGGAGGTGAATTGGTGATGACTTGCTCGGATCCACATAGAAACCTGCATGATTAAGCCCCTACCTGGGTGAGTAGGAAACTAACATGTGTTTCTGAACCTAATACACTAAATCTAATACTCTAGCATGTCATGTCTATCATATGCCATTTTGTTGCTTCCCAGAATACCTAGCCTCTTTCACTTCCTCTTCAACGTTCATAGATCTAGACACTCTTTTAGACTCAGGTACTGGGCTCTTCTGTCATCAGAGTCCCCCCTTCTTGTACTGGTACCTTTGATCTCCTTTCTTAAGGGCATGAGGCCCGAAAATATTTAAGCAGACATACCTCAAATCATTAAGTGTTTTATTTATTCTCCTTCATTGATTTTGACAAATGTTGTAGGCAAAGCTACAGCATCTTTCAGTATTAAGTTCTTGAGTTCTCTGTATGTTAAACCTTTGTGGTCTTGTGTTGATGTTGAGGTGATTATGGCTGGCTTGGGGACTTAGTTGATTTAATTCTGGGCAAAACACAATTTTGAGTCCTACCTGAAGGATGAGTTTGTGTGAAAGTGGGAGCGAATATAAAGTGCCAGTCAGGTTGGTATATTGGCTAAAGGACGGTGATAGATGCAGCCAACTGTGTGTGTGTTGTGTATTACGTTTAGTTGAAATTTGTTGTACATCCTTGAATGGAGATGCATCAGAAGATTGTTATTGTTGTTGTGTTATTATTGTTCATTCATTCATGTCATACCGTATTAACGTTAACTTGTGGACACCATTTTCTTTCCTTTTCCTTTTATGAGTAATGTCGGTATGTACGATTAAGCACTTGCATCAAACACTTTACATAGATCCCACACTCCTACATAGAATTCCTTGGACCACTGTGGCGCTTCACTACAAGTATCTGCCACTTTGAGTGTAACTTATCTGCTATTGGCTAGACTAAAACTTTTGTACTGTCATAGTTCTCTACCATGGAGCTTGCTTCTTCCCTTATTTTTCATCCTTATACTGTCAGTCTAGTTCCTGCAAATATATCTTCAATATAGGAAGCTTATGAATTCTTGTTGCTTACTCTGTGCTCCAAAGACATTATATACATTGTGGAAAAGAACTTTGAAAGATTAAATATGCACTGCCTAGCAAGATCCTTGGCTTTAAAGAGCCCAACTTCTTTCTACGTGTCCTGTGTTTTTTATTTGTTCTTATGGAGTATTGCGCCCAAGCAAATCTGTGTTACATTCTGATAAAAAGACTATAGAACTAGAGGAATATAATAATAGGGTTAACACGATGCCCCTAGGAGGTAACGTCCATATCCCTGAATAAAGAGTAGAACAAATTCAATCCATCCCCACTTGGTAGAGATAAAACCTAGAACCATTCTTCTGACAATCGATAGATACTGGAAAATGGGATACACCTGCAAATGCCAAATATCACTAATCTTCTTGATTTTTGTTAACAAGGATAACAAGTTTCAATCTGTGTGATATGAACAATTTGTTCTTTGTCAGCGCTGTTAGCTGCATGCTCCAAGGCGCAACATCATGCACATCTCTTGAAAAAGATTCAGTTTTCCTTTACTTTTTAGATATTTTCCATCTCGTCAAGTTTAGATGCATAAATAAGAAGGTTGAATTGCTATGTTTTCTTGAAAAGAGAATGAAATTAGCTTTTTTGGTGTAATAGTTGTATAACAAAGGGAAGTATCCCAGGTCCTTTTTTACAACTTGCAACGTATTTTAAGGTAAACATGTGGATTGAGCGAACCATTGTCAGATATTAAACCTGCTTGCAGTTGTAGGTCAAGATATGACCTGTTAGTGGTTGGGTCGGTTACATGTAAAAGCCCATGTAACATACAACTATGAGCTTGACCCATTTCATGCCAGATCTGAACAAACCCATTTTTGCTTCTAGTGACCATCCGCTTATCAATCTGCCTTATTGACTTGTGAGCAAACGATTCAAAGTCCCAGTAGGTCATTCTAGTTTACTTGTATATATGTATGTCTCTCGATGGATCACATTATAGCTAATATAAGTCTTATTCCATCATAGCCGTATTGCATGGAATTTGATGTTTACAGTAAAGAATAGCATTGGTATCTTGAGAATGGGGGCAACCAACGCATGCAAATATAAATGAGTAACATAGGTTAAATTTGGTTCGAATTTGTGTGAGAAAAATTTGACAAACTTAACATGAAAATAGTTCAATTGGTTGTGTTCATTTAAATTTTTTGGCATGGCTGGATTACTTCTTGATTGAATCCAACCCAACTTGAATTTGGTGAGTAAATGGGTTTCTAAATGCAAACCAAATTAAGGTGAAGCGTCAGAATCATCTTTTTCCTATAGATACTTATGCCATTTTTTGACAGTTTTAGGTTTCAAGTCCTTCATAAAGAATCTTCTCGCCTAACACACCCACACCCACATGCAAACATGCATGTCAAACACCCCACCCACCATCAAACCACACGCAACTACAACCTACACAACACAAAAGGAAAAGGGTCCACAGTACTACAAATTATCATTATTATTCTTAGTCCTTTTACCATGAACAAATCAAATGTAGCTGAAATAATAAGTAACGTGAAGTCTGGAATGCCAAATCTTCATGGAAATTGAATCTTGATAACCAGCATCACTCTAGTCTAGAGCATTGCATTCACCTTAATTTTAACCATCTCAGGGTTTTAAAAAATGAGCTTGGATAATATTCACCAAACTTTCTTTGGATAAACCTACCATTCCTTAAAAGAATAAATGCCTTCTACATCACAACAATTTCTCCTGGCCACCTTGGTGGATCAACTACTATGTTTATTTTGTCAAATTAGGGGCATTTGGAAGCTCTTTATCTTAGTGTTGTTTGCTTTTCTCTAAGTGATCCATCCATTCTGTTTTTGTCACTTCTGAGCTACAATGGTGTGTCTATATGGTATTTCCAATCATCTGCAGACTGATTCATGTAGATAAAATGCTTACTCGAATATTCATACATGTTTAGGTTATTCTGTTATGTGATAAATAGCAGAGTGTTGCTTCCCATACTTTGAAGTGCATATGACCTACCACATCCGCTACTTGCAACTTATTACTTACATGCACAGCATAATGTGTGCAAATTGGTCGTCTTGCAAAAACTTTGGGAGTTTTAGAACTAATAATTAATTAATTTTGAGCGCCATCAGTATGATAAGATCCAGGTTGATTATGTGAACCCTAATAATTATTCTTTTGATATCAATTGCTTAACACACATAATGCAACTTTTGGACCAGGAGTCAGTTTTTGTAATTTTTTGGGACTGCTTGGGGAATTGTCCTCTTTGTAATTTTTTTTGTCATAGTTATTAAAACATTATTTTGATGGGCTTCATGTGCAATTATGATTTTTTTCAGAACACAACATTGGAGATGATGAAACACACACCGCCAGTAGAAAAGCTCCACAGTACTGTTAAGGCCCCTGCAGTAATCTATGGTTCCCCTTCTTTTGATCGCCCTTATGTTTGTCCTTATGAAGGTTGTGGGAAAGATTACATTCATGAATATAAGTTAAATCTTCATTTGAAAACTCAACATCCTGGACATAATCCAGAGGATAATATCAGACGTGCACCTGCTATTGATAATACCATGGATGAGGCTAGCGATCAAGATGTTTATATTGCAAAAGGTGGTGTTGCCAAGAACTCTAAGAGAAACAAGCCTAATCTGCTACACAAAATGCCACCAACAAAGCTCACACATCTGAAAGGCTCGCCTTTGGCTCCTACAAGTATCAATGCTGTCAGGCAACAGTGGCCAAGCCAAGAAATGTATGAGGAAGACAGTGAAGAAACCGAAGAAGAGCGTGAGAATATTGTGGAGGACAATTGGCGGTATCAGGAAGTAAATGGTGATGATGAGGAGACCGAAGACGAGGAATAAGGCATCTTAAATGTATCCTGTCGTTTTTAAAGAGTGTGTGAGTATTGTAGAGAACACATGGAGCTATTGGAAGGTGAAGGGTTAACGAGATGACTTGTAAAACAAAATGAGGACCTTGCGTCATGTGTTTGATTCATTGTATGCAAATTTGACATTATAAGATGACATTAATAGATAATTTTTCATTGTCTTTTAACATGTAAGGAAAATCTAGTATAGAATGGTTTTACTATTACTTTCTTATTAATAAATTTATTTAATTTCTTTCGTGTGAATGTGATGGAAGTCATTTTCTCAGTCTAAGCCTGAACACATCAGTTTTCTTTCTGAATTGATTATTTTCATTCTTTTCTGTTGGTATGATGTGAGCTTGGCCATTTGATTTATGTGGGCTCTTCTGAGAGAAAATGATCTGAATGGTCCTATAATTAAGTTTGCGCAACAGTTTGAACTTTGAAGAGACAGTTTGGGAGCTAGTTTTCTAATAATCATTATCTTTTTGTTTGTACCTTTTTGAGTCAAGATGGTTGTTTGATGCTTTAAGGTTCAAATCTGAAAGTCTTTCGAGTTGCAAGTTTCTCATCATTTTATGTTTGTAATGTTGGATCCTCAGATTTGATCTGCATCTTATACCCAGGTTTCTCATTACAGGTTTGTCGTAATGAAATTATATCGAGTATCAAACCACATCTCACTTGTTAACAACTTGAAGGTTTTGTATTTATGTAAATGTGATTATGATTCATTTGTGGATGTAATTATTACTGCACCTCGCGCATTGTGGTTGTTCTAACTTTTCATTCACATCCAAATCTTAAGCAATCATGATCACGATATTAAAAGTAATTGTGATTTAAGAAGTGAACCGCTAGCTGCCAATTTTTCAACCATGTCTACAGGAGTAGAGAACGCTCGACTGCTGATCAAAAGCTACACATGGAGAAATCAGCAGTGTTGGCCTCTGCTGAGGCCACAATGAACAGAATGAGGCCTCTCTTCGCGGTGGTAGCTCAAACTTTTTGGTAGTGAAGGAGGGGTTGCACACATAACTGGAGTTGTGACCTCTGATTATGAGCCAGTGGTCATATGCTTTCGACATGAGTGTGCAAACAATTCAGGAAGCTCAAATGCGTAACGCTTGCAATCAGAAGTATTCAATAAATGGCTGTGGCAGGAAGAGGAGCTGCTGGTCATGAGCCAGGGAGTTGGGACGTTGGCGAAGGCGAGCAACATGTAGTCTGCGCGAATCTGATCAGTTCCACGACTGGCAGACCCAACCGAACCTGAGGTGGTCGATTGGGCTGAGTCGCATGATGATCGATTCAAGGACTTTGATGAAAAGCTGAGACCAATCTCTCTTGTTGAATAGTTGTTGTTGTTGGAATCTGAAGGGGAAGGGAGTGCCTCTTATTACTCCCATTCTTATCAAAATTTTCTAGGAGATTCCTCCTTCGGTGCTTTCAAAGAGTGTAACAAGAAACAATTAATTGCTAGAATCCTTACAAATGTTTTGATCTCCATGACCTCTGCTCTCAACTCCCTATTTTTTTTTATAGCTTTTGGCCATTTGGTTGGTTGTGTTTGCAATAGAGTCCATCCAAATTAAGGTGAGAATTGTAGAGGCCTTGAATCTATAAAAGATAGAGCTCATATGTTCTTGAACGAACAATGGTTTTTTCTCCAAATTTCATTTTAGTTATCTGTTTTAAGATTATGAACTGGTAATTTAATGCTTCAAAGCTTGAGAAATGTAGAAATTTATTTTACCTAATTTGTCATTGTTTGAATAAGAGAACAGATACAAAGTCAGATAATTTATTTTTTTACTTTTGGGTACATGATGGATTATGCAAAGTTGTGAAAAAATCACTACAGAACAGTATGTGATCAAGCTTGACTATAACTAGGATTAATTAGATTCAGTTTTTTTTAAGATTAAATTTTAGGAGGATAGTCCAGGATTTTCATATTGCAATTTTTTTTTCCTTCATACAAATAGTATTAAATTATATTATAGAAAACTAGGTCACTCACACTTTAGAAACTGTACCATTAAAAATGTCACAAAAATATTATGATAGGATACTCATATAATTGCACATTTTAAACTCATACACTTCAATTGAATTTCATTTTAAAGCTAAGTACATGTATTTTCTCACTAGTAGCTCTTACTAAATGAAAGGAGGTGGTTCTGAGAATCGAATAATGTAATTACTTTTGATAAATGAAATCATTAATTCTATACATGTTGTGTTATTAGATATGTTAACTGTTTCTTGTAAAATTTTGGAAATGTGGTCTTTTTGTCTCATTTCATTTGTGTTTCAAAATTAAAAGTAATTTCTATAGTAAATTCATTACATTCTCTCCTATTTAGGAGAATGTGGATTGCAATTAGTCTTTTAGGATTATGACAAGTCCCTTTTTTTTGTTTATATTTATCTAGTCAAGAAATCTAAAACAAATATAGAGAGGGTTAATATCAAGATAACAGTAATTCATAGAACTTTGTAATATTTTGTATTATGGAAAACCTTGCTCCATGACAAACCTCAACTTGATAAGAATATACTTAGATTATGATTTTGATGATATTTCTTTCAAATTTAATTAATGACGACCGGTTACATATCTGATGTATGCTTTGGTGTATTGCAGCACCCTAACTTTTTTGTGAGATATAAGAGCGAACTAATAGTGTTTCGGTACACAAATATTTAGCAAAGGTAAACCACTTGAGTAATTTTTGTTATTGTTTTCTAACATTTCTATATGATTAATATTAAGCGATTATGATTTTTTAGAACACAACGGTAGACATGATGACTGAAGCTTCACAGTACCATTAAGACCCTTGTAGTTATATATGATTCCCCTTCCTATGATAGCCCCTTATGAAGGTTGTGGGAAGACCACATTCATGAATACAAGTTAAAGATTCATTTAAAAACTCAATACCCTCGCCAAAATCCAAACGATAATATTAGACATGCACCTACTGTTGATAATGCGAAACCGACAACCAAGATGTCTTATATTGTAAAAGATGACGTTTCCAAGTAAGTCTAAGAAAAACAAGCCTAATCTGCTAGATAAAATGCCACCTAAAAACCTCATACGTCCGAAAGGCACTCCTTTGGCTTATACAAGTATCAACGTTGTCAAGCAACAGCGGGCAAGCCAAGAGATATACGAAGAAGATAGCAAAGAAACTGAAGAAGCGCGGGCGAAAATTGCAGGGGATAATTGGCGATATCAGGAGGTGAACAGTAATGATGAGTAGACTGAAAACGATGAATGAGACATCTTGTCACGCCCCGCATCTTAAAATACGTGAAAACGGAGTCGCGATGAGAGTCGACGACGTATATACGTGAGGAAAATACCCCACGCATACACGCTAAACCTAAAATAACCTGAACAAGATATAAAATCTACTACGATAAATCAATATCATTACAATATGACATATAAATATATAACACAATGATATGAATAAAGCAAAGAAATGGCAACGGGATGCGATATAGATAGAATCAGGAAATAACATGAACAAAAGAGTAGGAATACCGATAATCAAGGAGAGAGGGACTCCAGCTCCTCGTAACGCATGTACTCCTCTCCAAATACCTGATCAGCAATAAATAGCCACAAATCTGGATATGCAAATCCAGAGAATCAGAACTCCTAGTGAAATATAAGAATAAATTAGAAAGTACATGTGCATATAACATGTGAGCAGATAAAGAAAAATATATATATATATAATACCGGGATAAAAAAATAGCATGAATAAAGTAAATAAACATCAATGTGAATAGCACACATTAGAATATGTATCCAGTCAGGTATTCAATCAGGTGTCTATCACTATCTATATAATAGGCAGGTATCAGTCAGCACTATAGTCAGATGTACATTAGGTCATGAGTATAATCAGATGTCTATAATATCATGCATGTATCAGGTGTCTATAATCAATCACAGTACATTATGAACAGTTTATTATTATTATGTCAACGAACACCAATTGCCATCTGTAATAGACGCATCCCATACTACGCCTATCACACATGACAATCGAGGTCCTAAGTTATTGAAACTGATCGGTTGGAGACATTGTTCATACTTTAGGTAGGTCCCGTACATACCTGGGACCACGGCTCAGACTCCTAGTGCTGAACCAAGCCCTACCGCTAGGTAATTATAACAGGAATAAGAACAGGACGGGGTGCCAGTCACCCCACGGGAACCCTGCAGTGGAACCGTCTTTCGGCTGCGCAACCTATATCCTAGGTCCACCCTAAATACAGACGTTGTCTCCTCCATCAATCTCCCCAAACCCAGTATAAGTTGTTTAATATCAGGTTATTTAGATTATCAAGATTATTTAATGTACATGTTACCTAAACCACTGGGATAACTCGATGGGTAACAACATCAACATGTGTAATCAGGATACCGGTATAACAGGATTATAATGTCAGTGAATAGGGTACCGGTATGACAGGACATGTAACAAGTATAACATGAGAGTGTTGTTACCGTATACAATATTTTCCCAGCAACTATAGTAACATGGATATTATAATTATCAAGTAGGTGCCAAGTATAATCAGTCAAGTTCTTCAGGTAAATCATGATATTCATAATAAATAATGACCTACTGGCATAAATAGAATAATCTGAGCAAAATATTTAATCAACTCAGATCCTCAAAGTCGTCGATATATCCAAGTCTCAAAAAATACATACTCATCTATATCAAACCAATCATCACTATCCAATCTTAATTAAGACCATCATACACTCTCACTTTCATTAAGTTTAAACACAAGATTCAGAAATTCAAGTAACTAGTCAATTATGTATATACATGCAACTAGGTCAGGTCAACCCAATCCACGCCTACTCCTCAAGCAATATGGAATCTAAGATGTCTCTACGTCTCATAATCAACATCAACAAGGCATCAATACTCAAACAGTATAATCAGGGATAAAATAGGGAATACCCACAACTACGGATCCAACTACATCAATCTCATCAGAACACCGATCAAAATCCTCTGAAATGAACATCAATCCTCATGTCAATCAATTCTAACTCTAACTAAGTCCATATCAGTTCAAGTATCAGAAGATCAGTCTTTTAATAAGGTAACTGTAAGTACACCTAAAGGGGGGGTGAATAGGTGTATGGCTAATCTAATGACAAACGATGCGAAATTAAAAACAATTTGCAACATACTTAGTGTAACCAAATAGTGTAGCCGAATTTTCGGTGAAGGGCTCTGAACTATCTCCTCTAAATTCCTCTAAATAAGAGTTGAGGTGCTATGTAAAGCTCTCTTGGTTAATATAAGTGAGGCACACAAACAAACCAAACATATAAGATATGAACAATATGATGCAATGCACAATATAAGAGAGAGATAGTTTAGAGATAGTGGATCAAACACAAACACCAAGATATGTTTCGAGGTTCGAGCCACCGCTCTATGTCCCCGCCTTCACACAGAAGGATTTTTACTATATCGTCCACACAGGACTTCCCACACAGGGAACCTCCACTGAGGATTTAGGTAATATAACTTTGGAGTACACAACTCCTCTCTCAACTAACACAACCTCTACACAAGAGGTAAGACACAATAATTATCACCTTTACACTTAGAGCGATGGGCACTTAGCCAAACAACAATCAACCTCACAATAGAGGGATAAGGCTCAAAGCCAACTCTCCAACAATCACCTCTTCACTAAGAGGGATAACAACAAACCCAATTTCACAACCTCCACAGTCACCTCTACAGTTAGAGGGATACCAACACAACCAAACTCCTCCACAATCATCTCTCACTAGAGGGATAACAACAAAGTAAAGAGGGTTACAACACTTGGTGGTCTCAACAACCACAAACTAATATTCCTCACAAAACAAGATCCTAATAGATAGGATAGATAGATAGCTCAAGTTTGAGAAAATAAAGAGTTTGAAAATCAAAATCGCAAAGAAAAACTCTTGGGACAAACTCTAGATTGAAATATAAATGAAGATCAAAACAACTCCCAAAGACTCCTTTCTTGATTTTTTTCCAACCCTTTAAAAACAAATAAAGATAAAATCTTTTAGCCCAAAACTCTTTTAAACTTGTTGCTAAAACACTTAAGAAGATGAAGGTTTTTGCTTTTGAAAAACTTAGCTAAAATAGCTCAAGAGGATGGGTATTTATAACCCACCAAAATCTGCCCGTTGGCAGTCTGGCAAAGGGCAAAATTTCCCTTCTGGTCGACCGCCTGGTCGACCAGCCAACGGTCATTTTTATGACCGTTGAGCCAACGGTCGACCGGGACTGGATACAGATAGCAAAGCTCTCTGTCGGTCGACCGCCCGGTCGACCATGGCCATTTCCAGAGAGCAGAGCTCTCTGGACAGTCGACCGGCCCGGTCGACTGGCCTTCCAGCCATTTGGCTTATGCACGTCTGTGCACATCGGTGACCGGACCGGTCGACCGACGCCTGCCTCGGTCGACCGTCCGGTCGACCAGCAGACAACCAGGTCTAAACATTATGAGGATTAAAACCTTGACCTTTTGCCTTCTAAAAAATCCCATAAAATACACATAAATTCTACAAAAATAAGTTCTTATAAGATCTTTGAAAAACAAACATGTGTGACTAAAATTCAACACATATTATAAATTTTTGAACCATTTTTGTGATATGGAAATTTTGCCTTAAACCAAAATCGGTATTTTTCAAAACTTGATTTTTGTAATGGAAAATCGTTTTCTCCAAAACTCATGTAAATACAAAAACATGATATTGAAACAACTTTGAAGCATATTGTATATGGATAGAATCCAATATATATGTAAAGATATATATCTATGTTTTTGACATGAAATTGAAAATCGGTTAAACTGAAAACCAAAACCAATAAACTGAAAACTTGTGTGTGTTGGCCCCAAAGGCCATTAGCCCTAAGTTTTGATGATTATAAACCATATGTAGTTAGGTATTAACAAAGTTGTTTAAATAAAGTTTCAGGTAAAAACATAACTTGATTGACGGCTCCTACACAAGACTCACACATTTAGAAGCCGCGAAGATTTAGATCCCAGAGCCTAGCACATTAGAAGAGCTCAAGGATCAATAAAACAAGTTGAGAAGACTATACAAGATTTGTATCTTTGCATTTTTCTTTTTAGTTAGGATTTATAGTCGATTTGTCAAACCGAGATGATAGAGGTTGATAACCTTGGGTTTGCCACACACACATTTGATATTGCTTCATGCTTTCAAACAAAATTTTATTACAAAATTTCTTACCAAGTTTCAGAAAAACAAAGTTTGAAAAAATCGGTATTTGGAAAAACAAGTTTTTGGAAAAATGGTTTTTAGTTTAGAAAAAGGATTTTTATCAAAATATAGTTCAAATTGTATTAGTGTTAATTTATGATCACACTATGATCTTTTCTAGCCCTAGAACTATATTTTATATCTACCCGTCTAAAGAAAATTTATCGAAAAAATTTAGACTTCAAAAAGCCTTTCAAAATTATGTTTTTTGGCCTTGTCCGGTCGACAGGAACGATCGACCGCTGACAGAGCAGAACTACTCTGTCGGTCGACCGGGGCGGTCGACCGACATGCACCAATGTGCATTGTGCACATCGGTCGACCGGGACGGTCGACCGGCAGAAAGAGCAGAGCTCTCTGTTTGTTCCGGTCGACCGGTCCGGTCGACCGATAGAGAGTGGTCACTCTCTGTTTGGGACTTCAGTCGACCGCCCGGTCGACTGCTTTCCCAACTGTTTTCCATTATGTTCGCAAAGGGGGAAAACTTACAATAAAGAGTTGAGGAGCTAAATTACAAGTATTCTTAAAAAGATTACAAGTAGATCTCTTCAGAGATTCTGGAGAAGTGTGCCGATAGGAGTCTGGTCAGCGCGCGACCACTTTGTCCCTTTGACGATGCGAGCGATGAGATTCCCTTCTCGTCTGGTTCCGGGAATCAGAGAATAGAAGGTTGGTAGAACCCTCTTGCTGCTTCTCAAAGTCGCCTTCAATAAGGAATTCCTTCTCGCCTGGTTCCGGAGATTCCTTGAGAAGAAGGACGATGTTAGGGTATCAACACCTTGGATAGAGAAAGCAATTCTCTAAAAGGTCTCTGAATTCGAGAGCGCACGGTGCGTTATGAAGAAGCCTCTGCTTGTGGAGTCCTCTTTTTCTCCGATCAATCCATCGATCCCCTCTCCTTGTACCCCTGGCGGGCTATTTATAGGGAGAGCAAAGGGTATAACGTCCCTTGAAGATATGAAAACAGATTGAATCAAATCTGTTTAAATCTGAAAAATAGCCTTGCTGCGAGGCTAGGATCAGCTTCTGCGAAGCTAGAATTGGCAGTTGGTGATCTTCTTGATCCTTTCCATATCGTTGGAGGATTTTTTCTGATCTTCCTACTCGTTTTAGGAGAGTCAAGAGATTGTGGCAATCAACTGCAAATTTGATCTCTGATTTGATCTTAATTGGATTTGATCTGATTGGATCCGATCTCATCCGGAGATTTGATTGGTCAAAGGTTGACCATAGCAGACCAATGGCGGAGCTGCCCGCATTGAGTTCGTAGCGGAGCTAGAGGCAGCTTCTGGCGAAGTCCGAAAGAAACCCTTTGGCGGAGCTGGAAGTCCTCTGTGGCGAAGTTGCGAGTTAGCTTCCTGGCGAGGCTTTGGATGGCTTCGAGGCGAAGTTGAGTGATATTAGCCTTTCAAGCGAGGCTATCCCTTTGGGCTCATGTGATGCTAAGTGCTAGCACCTTAGACCTGCTGAGCTCTGTTTAGAAACAATCTGGGTTCACTGTCTGCTTGCTGGATCAGTGGAGTCCAAGTTGCTTCCTTGTCCCTCGGAGATGGGTGAAAACTGGTCTTCAGCTCGTCTGTCACTTGTCTTTTGTAAATGTCAACAAGTTTAGACAGTGTTTGGACAATAAGAATCTTGTCTTTTTTAAGTGTCAACAAGACCCCTTCAAAGTTTTCGAAAGTCTGCAATGGCTCAGACTTCGGAATACTTTGAACTGCTTTGATCGGTGGTGTGTGGAGTATGAACGTCGCCATGATGGTTGAGTTCAGCCCTGCTTTAGATCCTGCTTTGGGATGTAGATTCGCCGAAGAATCATGTAGACTCGCGTCTGGGTAGCTTCGCGGCTAGGTAGCTTCGCATCTGGGCTTTTGGAGATACGTTCGCCCTGGAGCGTTTGTCGCTTTCCGAGGCCAACTGTCGTGGGTCGGTTACGAGGAGGATTACTCCTTTGTTCGTGCTGATCGAGGGAGATATTCTCCAGTTTGCATGTTTCCAAGGGAGGATATTCCCTTTCTTCAAGGCGCAATGAGTGCCTTTATGAGGGAGACGTTTCTCCCTTTGCACGGTTCCAAGGGAAGCCGTCCCTGTTCTCAAGGCGCAGTAATGCCTTAAATATGCTCATGCTTCCACGCTTGAGGCGGCAGCGCTCAGACCATGGGGCCTATAAATAGGACACTTGAGGTCCTCTGAAGAGAAGCGATCTGCTCTTCTTCTTCTCTTCTCTTGGTTGAGAGAGATACTCAGATCTCTGAATTAGTGGGAATGCCCACTCTGGTTATTATCCAGCCAAGGACTGGTAAGTCTTGATCATTCAACGACTTCACCGATTTTAGGGAATTCATCTCCCTTAATTCAGCTTTAGCGGCTGCTTCAGGGATTAGCTTCCCTTGTTCTCCATTTAACTGATCTGCGGAGAAGGATTTTGACATAGCTTCTCCAACGAAGCTATCATTCTGACTTGATCACAGAAAGATCATTGCATATTAAGTCCGCTGCACAGGCAGAACTTGGGACCTGGTATCTTCAAGGTTGAGCCAATCTTGCCATATAGGTGAGGCTAAGACTGTGTCCCATAGGATCAGTCTGGCTTCGCCATATAGGCAAGGCTAGGACTTGGCGTTTGCTGAGCTAGCCCATCATCACTGTGCAAGCGAGGCTTATCCTCTGCTCCAATCGAAATCGGATTGCTTCGCCCAAAAGAATTCGGCTTTAGCGCTTTTGCAGTATCTTTTGTGTTTAACTGCTAACTTGCTCCAATTTTGCATTGCAGTGAGCTATGTTCGCCGATCTTGTATCTTAATGAAAGAGACCGAAAAGTTGCCTTATGCTTCCCCTGTTGAAGCTTTACTTTTAAGCAGGAGGAACAACTTGGGGCAGCTGATGTGTGTCCCAGAGGCTATTGGCAGCATCTTATCCGAGATGATTCGTTCTGAGGCGAGGCTGGATGTCACACCTGTGAGATCACTGACATCACTGCCAATTCCCATTATAAGTGATCTATCGTGTTGGCGGTGATAAGTTCATTGCCAATTTTCATCAAAGGTGATCCAGCTTCCTGGTGGCAAAATGTACCATTTTTTGTGGAGAATTATGGCCGCGTTCTCGTGGCACAACTGGTTACGGCCTTGTGCAGGAGGAAGGCCTTTCGTGTCCAGTTGGTCTGGTCTGGAAGCAGATAAAACCACTTGTATGCCTTTTGCGCAAATGATCTTGCTGAGCAACTGAATTTGTTGTACGAAACACAACCTTGATGTAGTATCAATGTACCTTTGCTCTTAAATCAATGAAAGCTTTTTCTTCTGCTCATGATTTTTGCCTGCCTTCATTGAGAATTTGGTCATAGCGGGGCTAAACTTTATGCAGAGTCAAGGACAAGGTCCTTTTTTTGAATGAGCTTCGCGTGAAACTGGCATGTCGACGAACTGTGCCTTTAACGGGCTAAGGCAACCCTTTTGGCGAAGTTCTTGATGAACTTGTGCGAAGTCCGCACTTTGATTCATTTAGCGAAGTTAAGCCTTAGTGGCTGAATCAGCGCTTCTCGGGAAGGCGCTTTAGGCGGCGTTTCAAATTAATTTAAGACGACAGCCTGTACTATTTTCGAGGCGTCGTTTCAGGCGCTGATTGGCCTGTAAAAGTCCGATTGGACTGTAGAGAGGACAGATCTCTTCACTTGAAATTTTTTTAGAGACCTTTAGCCTCTTCTTCCTCTTCCTTCTTCTTCAAGAATTCAAGAACTTTCATAGTTCTTCAATGGCGCCCAAGAGACGAGCAGGAAAAGAAGTGGCAACTTCTGCAGCGGAGGGTCCTTCTCCTCCTCCGGTCATCGAACGACCAATCGCCGGTAGGGAACTTTCCTTTTCGATTAGAGACTGCCGTCTCTCTTTTAAAGCCGATATCTGGCTGTCTTTGGATAAATCCAACATGAGAACAATCATGGTCTCGTGATTTTAGGGAGTCCAATTCCCTGATTTTACCTTGATTTCTTGATCGGGAGTCCAAGAACTGAAGAGTTCTTCTTCAAGCTTCCAAGCGAAGTTAACCTTTAGGCGGTTCACATCCTGTTGAATGACAGGATGCGAAGCTGTCCTTTGAAATTTGACAGAAAAGGACCATAATGCCCTTCTGACGAAGTTATCCTTCGAGGTTTTGTCACATCTTGCTGTTCGTAGCTAAGCTTCCAGAGCGAAGCTAACACTTGGATGTTTTCCTGCATCCTGTCCTCGCATGGGACGCGGAGTTACACTGCAGCTGCGAAGCTAAGCTTCGGGACGAAGCTATCGTTTAGACCGATCCTTGCTCAGAGGGCGAGGCTATGCCTTGTCAAATTTTGCGTTCTGATTTTAGCCCTCTTCGACTGATGAACTAATCATAGTTTCTCTTTGTTCCTGCAGTACACTATACTCCTGGTCCTTTAAACAACCTGTTCGGGATGACCATGGGATCGGATGGCAATATCAGCTTGCAATTTCAAGGGCAGGCTTCTCTGTTCAGTGAGCGGAGCTCCATCGTTCGGGACACGCTCATTCATAGTGGTGATCAATATACCACGAGGAGTATCCTGACCACAGCTCCTCTTGAAGACATTGACCGTCAAGTTTATAGGAAGCCCGATTTCATGTTCGGGGATGCCGCGCCAGACCCTGACCACCAACTACATGTAGGGAAGGGCAGTGGATTTTTCAGTTGGATGGCGAGAGGTTCTACCTTCCGTCCAACAAGTGCCATTTTTCTTTGTCTTCCTTCCAGTGCGTGACGCAGGCTCGGAAGATGTCGTGGGAAGTGAGCCGGAGTACTGACTCTATTCACATAGGAAAATTGATGCTTCAATCTCCTGGCTATGCAAGAGCGGGGCCTCCTTATTGCATAATGGGCCTGCATCCTGGGAATGTGTCGCGAGACATCCCAGTGGGAGAAAATCCTGCAGTGGCGTTGACCTTTGGCAACCAATTCTTTAAGGTTAATGGAACTACCCGGCTACTGACTTCAGGACTCCAGGCTGGATTCACCCTCCAAAGGCGTGGAGGGTGAATTTGACTACCTACATCCTTGCTCATTTCGAGGAGGATTTGGAGAGGATAAACCTCTATGAGGCCATCAGGGCGACCTGTTACGGTATTGAGATGAATGTGGCGTGCTTCTACGCCATCTTTGAATTGTATTGCCCAGCTTCAGAGACCTTCTTTACCCCTGTTGGTGAATTGGGCATAGCCCTGCATGAGATGTGGGAAGTCTCTGCTCTGCCTTTTGGGTCTCTTCCCTATGAAGAATACTTTCCATGCGAGGCAGAATTGGCTCTTCTGGAGAAGCAGGAGCATGCTTTGTTCGAGACCTACCGGGAGTTAATGTGCCACCTGTACATTTGCTCCAGTATGCATGGGGGCAATAGAGGAACCTCCTATAGCTTGAAGAGTTGGGGAGATTATTTGTTCCCAAATATGGAGAACACTCCAGAAGCGGCTCATTGCGGAGTTGTTGATGAAGACATCTTTGACCGGATACAAAAGCACTCCCAAGGGGATCTAGTTGTGAAGGAAGACGATGGTCCCTATGAGCAGGGTGATGTTCTTCGAAGCTTCCATCATCAGGCTCGCAGGCCGATGTCCCGGAAGGCACTTCCGGCTGGTTTCCTAACAGTCTGGCTGAAGAGGTGCGTGGTGCCGTCTTCTTCGGGTGACATCGTTCATCCGACTGTTTTGTTGCCCGCTGTTCGTTTGGTTCATGGTCGTCCTCTGGGACTTCTTTCAGCCATGGTGTGCTGTATCCAGAGAGGCCTTCGTGCATTAACGGAGGCTTTTTGCAGGCCACCAACGACGAAGCGTGGAAAGGGGACCACTTCGCCCCGCGACGGACCTAACCCCAGAAGAGGTCTGCCGTATACTTACTTGATGGCGTGGTTCACCTTGCATTGTCCTTCTCTAATCGAAGCCGGAGAGGATCCCCCGCAAGATGTTCGAATGGCGCTCCTCCGCCGATTCGAAGGATGCTCATGGCAGAAGACTTACGTGGCTGAGGCCCGTAAATTAGTACGTCGCTATGACGTCTATAGTCTCTTCCGTTGTTTTCCCCGTATTCAGGGTGCAGGCTATGGGGAAGAGTTCAAAGATGGGGAGGGGCATTCGTCCCTGAGCCGGGGAGTCTTTGAGTGGCTGGTCAGTATCCGGCCTTCACATCTATTGTACCGGAGCGGGGATAGCTGCTACTTGGAGCCTTACGTCCCAAGTCGGTTTGCTCGACAGTTTGGATATGACCAACTGTATGTGGGCAACCCGAATCTCAATTTGGCTTTCATGGGGAGCCTTATTGATGGGGCCCGTGCTTGGCGATTCTTTACCGCAGGCGGTACCGGGGCGCGGCTGCGTACGCCGTTAAAGAATCCCAATCTCCTAATGACCCTGTGCTTTTGCCAGTGGTACGCCACTTCCAACTCCACACCTCTTGGGTTTAATGCTAACAGTTCTGGTGTGAAGTTAATTTCTCAGCGGCTGAGACAGAAGGCTTCTGATAAAAGGGAAGGCAAAAGGGTTCGCACTCCAGGTATAGAGGAGTTTGTTGCTGTGGAAGACAACGAGGCTTCAGATGCCGAGAGTCCTCGCTTCGAGGTGGGAGCAGACTCCTGCAACTGGCTCTGGTGTGATGGGGACGGCTCCTTCTCGTTGTATAGAAGAAGTGGAGGAAGAAGATTCCGAAATCTACTTCAAAAGAAAGCGGGCAGGTGGCTCCCGTAGGAAATCATTGGCGAAGAAGCCCCGCCGCCAAGCTCGTACGATTGTCGTAGAGGGTCATCCCTCTTTAGCGATTCCTCCTACTGCCCCATTAACAACTGAACCGTCGGTTGCTGAGCCGACTAGCGGTGAATTCGCTCCGGGTCTGGGTAAGATTAACCCGTCCATATAATACGCCTTTTGTGTGTTCCCATTGACTTATTATCAATTCTTCTTGATTGTAGGGGCTGAGGCAGCTGGAGAGCAAGGGGAACATTATGATCCCCTATTTACTTATAGAACTGAGGCTGGTTCTTTTGCCCGTCCGGAGGAGTTCGGAGGTGATGTGGCCGACATTGGTCCCTCGGGTGCTGGGACTTCTAAAGGAAGTCCTGCGGCATCGAGCTCTATCGGGTGGTCCACAGGATACTCGGCAAGCGAAAGCGAGCCGGCCATTCGTGCTGATTCTGCCAAGAATTTTCCGATGGAGCCCCTGGAGACTGATGTGGCTGACGAGATGTTTGAGGCGACATCATCCTTTGGTATTGTCCTAACCTCTTGACTTCTTCTGCATGTAGTGTCCCGACTAACCGCAGTCTTGTTACAAGTGTTCGGCCTCAAGATGCATCAGCTTCAAGAGAGCCGGGAGATCTCCCCGAAGGGTCAAGGGGTGACATGAGCGCTTCGACCACGGCTGATGCTGCTGTGCTGGATGCGCTATATGGCGACCTGCCCTCTTATCGGCCCAAGTCAGCCGAAGGGCTAGAGGTTGAAGGGGCAGCAGTTCCGGAGGTGTCCTCACTCCCAACTATATCAACGAGTGAGGTGCCGACGATTTTGCCAAGTGCGGAGCTGAGGGTGATTACAAGCCCTACTTCCCCAACTCTGGTAGTTGAGCCTGCTGTTCAGGAGATGGTTACCAGCCCTACCTCAGCGGTGGCTAGCGCACTGATTTCCATGAAGACTCCGCAGAAACCACTGGCAATCTGTCCTGCTGTTGATGTTCCTATCGCTCCATCCACGATAGTGACAACCAGGCCGGTGGATTTTTCTGAAGTTACCTCTCTACCAGAAGTGGCTGAGGTTGAGAACGACTATATAGGTGACCTCGTCGATAATTTTTATAAAGGCTTAGGGCGAACTATCGACCTGGTTTTGAAGGGCTCGACTATGCCGTTCTCAAAGTTAAAGGTGGTCCTCTCCCGTGGCATCGAAAGTATTCGGGATTTTGAGGGGTATCACCAGGCTACTGCTTTGGAACTCCTGGTGGATGAATTTGAGAAGGATGTAGAGGAATGGCGCCGTCTCCGCTGTTCGGACCTGGAGTTTTTAGTTGATGAGCGGTTTGCGCGTCTTGTCGCTCAAAAGCACGAGGCCCGGCTTGCCGCTCAAGAGGCTGCTAAGGCTATCTCTTCTGACTTGAAATCCTTGGAAACAAGGCAGGAAGAGGTCGAAAGTGCGATTGACGCCTCCACCAGTGCTCTTCTTGACGCTGAAGACAAGATTGGGAAGGCGAGAAAATGATCAGGAAAGCAAATCTTATTTTATCCAAGGCTAAACTGGTGCGTCTTGAAGAAACTGCGCGGTTTGAGCAGCTTAAGGCTCAAAATGAAGGGCTCTCACAGCAGGGACTGTCACAGAGGGCAACTTTGGCGGAGGTTGAAGCTCGTCTGACCCAGGCAATGGATTTCAATGAGGCCGAGCTGAGGTCGCAAGCGCTTGCCCAGGCTGCTGATGATAGGAGGACGAGGCTAGACTCCCTTGGAGAGCGGCTCAGATCTTACAGTGTGCGCCTGTAGCTCCATGTACTTTCTCCTTTTGGAATCAATGAAAATTTTTTTCTTCTTGTCGAATCTCCAATCTTGTTCTTCTTTCTGAATTGCGGTTCTAAATTGTATTGCAATTTCTTGAGAACATAGTTCTTGTTGGGTTGGATGATGAGACTTGGCTATCTGTCAGTTCAGAGGTCGCGATGACATAACTGGTTGAGACGCCACCAAGCCGAAACCGGTCCTTATCGGATCGAAAGATGAGACCTGTCTTTTGTAAATGTCAACAGGGCTCGGGGTTGAAACTTAGCTGTCTGCTGGTTCAGAGGTCGCAATGACATAACCGTTTGAGACGCCACCAAGCTTCAAGGGTGGTGATACCCGTCTTTTGTAAATGTCAACGAGTATCGAGACCTGTCTTTTATAAATGTCAACAGGGCTCGGAATTGAGACTTGGCTGTCTGCTGGTTCAGAAGTCGCAATGATATAACCGATTGAGACGCCACCAAGCTTAAGGTTGGTGATACTTGTCTTTTGTAAATGTCAACGAGTATCGAGACCTGTCTTTGTAAATGTCAACAGGGCTCGGAATTGAGACTTGGCTGTCTGCTGGTTCAGAGGTCGCAATGACATAACTGATTGAGACGCCACTAAGCTCAAGGTTGGTGATACTTGTCTTTTGTAAATGTCAACAAGTATCGAGACCTGTCTTTTGTAAATGTCAACAGGGCTCAGAGTTGAGACTTAGCTGTCTGCTGGTTCAGAGGTCGCAATGACATAACCAATTGAGACGCCACTAAGCTCGAGGTAGGTGATACTCGTCTTTTGTAAATGTCAACGAGTATTGAGACTTGTCTTTTGTAAATGTCAACAGGGCTCAGAATTGAGACTTGTCTTTTGTAAATGTCAACAAGCTCAAAATTGAGACTCGGCTGTCTGCCAGTTCAGAGGTCGCGATGACATAACTGGTTGAGACGCCACCAAGCTCAAGAATTGGTGATGGAACTTGGGAATAGGTCTCGTTTTCACGAGAGAATCACTGTCATAGGTTTAATGTTAACGTAACAGCGGAATATATTGTGGCCTTACCATTCTATGGATGAGAATTGGTAAGTAACTTTGGAGGTCTCGTCCTCACGGGGAGAAACGAGGGAATTGCTGTCATAGGTTTAATGTTAACGTAACAGCGAAATGTATATGTGGTCTTACCATTCTATGGATGAGAATTGGTAAGTGACTTTGGAGGTCTCGTCCTCATGGGGAGAAACGAGGGAATTGCTGTCATAGGTTTAATGTTAACGTAACAGCGGAATGTATATGTGGTCTTACCATTCTATGGATGAGAATTGGTAAGTGACTTTGGAGAGGGAATCAAATGGGAACGGGTCCCTTAGGATTTTTAGCAAACCCCCAGCTGTCAACGGGTTTGATATGCCTTTACCAACTACCGTTTGAATTGGGCTAGGCCATGCCATTCCCCTCAGCATGATGAGTTGTCGAGGATTTATGTTGGGCTTGCAGGCCAACATTTTCCTCTATCCTTAATCGTTAAGGATGTCGGATTATCTGGTTAATATATGCATAACCTTGATTCTCCTTCGGGACAGCCAGTACGTGACCAGGTTTCCATTGGTTTACAGTTGTATTATCTCGCTGGAGGAAGAGAAAGGCTCTCTTTGTGTGTACTTTGGACACGGAGATCTTGATCAGAGGTGTAGTGTTAACTTGATCATGAGAAGGATCCTTGATTAAGGATAATACTTCTTTAAGAACTTGCCATTGATCGGCATCATGAGTAGGTCGCCACCTGAGGTCATAAGGCGGTATGCTCCGTTTGAATAGACTGTTTCTATCACAAACGGCACTTCCCATTTTGGCTGAAATTTGCCTTTGGTCTTGTGCGTCATAATCATCGGTCATCTGACGGCTAAAACCAAGTCTCCTTTCTGGAAGATCCTCTGTTTGACCTTCTTATTGAAGGCTTTTGAGATTCGAGCTTGATATAGCTCGATATGCTGCTGAGCTTGTAGCCGCTTCTCATCTAGGGCTTCGAGCTCTTGAAGATGCAATCGATCATTGTTTTCTGATGTGCTCTTGGTGGTCAGAGCTACTCGCAATGACGGCATCTGGATTTCCAACGGGATGACTGCTTCGCACCCATATACCAGGGAAAAGGCGTATTACCTGTCGGTGTTCGAACCGTGGTCCGGTAGGCCCAAAGACATTCACCAAGCTTTTCGTCCCAATCCCGCTTGTTCGAGGAGACGAATTTCTTGAGTAGCTTGATGACCGTTTTGTTGAATGCTTCCGCCAAGCCATTGGCGGCAGGATTATAGGAAGTTGAAGCCACATTCTGAATTCTGTATTTATCGCAGAACCGATAGAATACTTGACTTATGAATTGGGGACCGTTGTCGTGGATGATCCGCCTAGGGACACCAAATCGATAGATGACATGGTGCTTGATGAAATTAACCACATTAGAGGTTTTGACTTCAACTAGTGGTATAGCTTCCGCCCACTTTGAAAAGTAGTCGGTTATTCCCAGGATAAATCGGTGTCCTTTTGTCGAAGAAGGGCTGATTGGCCCTACGACATCGATTCCCCATGCTTCAAATGGCCATGAAGCAACAGTTGGGTGGAGCAGCTCCGAAGGCTGGTGTATGAAATCCACATGAATCTGACACGCTTTACACCTTCGTGCATATTGGATGGCGTCGGCTATCATAGTTGGCCAATAGTATCCAAGTCTGTGCAACCTGTCCTTAAGTTTTGGACCTGGCTGATGAGCGCCGCAAACGCCATCGTGTGCTTCTTTAAGCACTTCCCGTGCCTCTGAATTGGAAAGGCAACGGAGGAGAATACCGTCATATGAACGACGGTAAAGTGTCTTTGTAACACCCCGCTCCCGGAATACGTACTTAGTTGCGTATTCAGATTTTTCGATCGTATTTTTCGAATTACTTCCTGTATTATTTTGTATTATGAATTATTTATATGGACGTTTTGTCTTGGATTTGGATTCGTGGACTCGGAGTAAGCCCTAGTCTGAACCGAGGGCCCGATCCTAGAGTATTGCTTGATTTGGACATTCCGGTATTCCAATTTGACCGATTTCAGTTTTAAACATCATTTTCCAATATTCTAGATTTTCTATGATTTTCTGAAATTTTCCTGAATTAAGTTGAAAATCTTCAAAACCGGTGTCGACCAGTGCCGCTGACCGATTCCCAGATTTTTAATTTACAAACTGATTGGAATTACTAAAAGTGTCTTTAGACATTATTTCTTAAAATCACATTTCCATCTAAATGCATTTTCTGAGAATTTTATGAATTTATGAAAATTCCACCGGATTCGGTATCGGCCAGTATCGCTGGTTGATTCCAGGATTTTTAGTTTACAATCGGGATTGAATTTCTAAATTCCGCTTTCACTTTATTTCTTAAAATCATATTTTCTTCTTTAATACATTTTCTGAGATTTTTCAGAATTTATCAAAATCCGGCCAACCCGGTGTAGACCGTATCGGCAGTTGACTTCCGGATTTTTAATTTGAAAATGGGATTTTATTTCTGAAAACCGATTTCATATTATTCCTCAGGATAACGTTTTCTACCTCTGGGTATTTTTGGGGATTTTCCGGAACAGTCGATATTTCGCGGCCATATTATAATATTATTATTTTTCCAATCTTTCTTTTCTTCTTTCTTTCCTTTCTTTTCTCCCACCAACTGCAGCCCACTCCCCCACGTGGGCGACACCACCCCATTTATTTCTCTCCCATCACCATCCCTATCACACTCTCTCCTTTTCTTTTCTTTTCTTTCTTCTTTCTTTCCCTCCATTTCTTTTCTCTTTCTCTTCTTCTTCATTTCCTCCTCCTCCATCTGAGCTCACCCAACCAGCCACCCCGCCGGCGCCTCCGGTCACCACGACGCCGGCGAGAAGACTCCCAACTCCGGCCATTCTCTTCCACCTTCAAAATCCCCACCAAATCACCTCCACCACCACCATAAATTTACCCCATCTCTTCCTCTCTCTCTCTCTCTTCCTCCCGCTGGATCCGGCCACTTGCCGCCGACCCCTTCTCCTCCGGCGAGAGCAGGCCGCCGCCGCGCAAGGCCGGCGGCCTTGGGCGCGGCCAGGGGGCCTCAGGCCCCCTGTGCGCTGCTGTGGAGGGGGCAGCAGCCCCCTCCTCCTTTCCTTGGGGTGGCCGGCGCCACCCCAGTCCGGGGCGCCGCCGGCGCTGTGCCGGCGGCCGGGGGGGGCGGCCACGGGCCCCCTCTGCGTGGGATGAGGGGGCAACAGCCCCTCCTGTTTTTTCCTGTGGGGTGGCCAGTGGCCACCCCAGTGTTACCGCGCCGCCGGCGCTTCGCCGGCGGCCGGCGGCTCTGCCGGCCAGGGGGCTGGAAGCCCCTGTGCGTGAGCTTGAGGGGGGGCAACAGCCCCCCTTCTCTATTTCTCTCCCCTGGACCTCTCTCCCTCTCTCTCCTGTTCCCTCTCTCACTCTCTCTCCTGGATCTTGCTCTCTCTCTCTCTCCTGGATCTCTCATCTTTCTCTCTCTCACCTGTACGCCTCTCTCTCTTTCTCTCTCTCCTCTAGGATCATACCCTCTCTCTCTCCTGGAAATCTCTCTCTCTCTCTCCCTTGAATCTTACTCACTCTCTCTCCTGAATCCCACACTCTCTCTCTCTTCCTAGTTCCTCTTCCTGTTCGTCTTCTCCATTTGGAAAATGACTCTTATCAGGGCCGGCCACTCCTTTTGGATTGGGGCCGTGCTCTTCTTCGTCGGCAAGACTCAAGGGCCGGCCACTCCTTTTGGATTGGGGCCGAGCTCTTCTTCGTCGGTAACATCTCCGATGATTATTCCGATAATCGTTTACGATTATTCCGGTAATCTGTAACGGTGATGCTTACAACGACAACACTTCCATCTTCATCATCATCCCCTCTACTAATTACCATCACCATCTTCACTTCCACCATTTACTGGTTTGGATTTGGAGTTGGGCCATCTCTGTGTCTCACCCTTTCCCTATCTCCCTCTCTTTCCATCTGTTGCTGGTTAGACGCGGAGTTTACCTCCTGCGTCTAGGCCATTCCATAACGCGGCCTTCGCGTTATTGTATCGGCACGACGCGAAGCTAAGTGCCCGCGTCTGTGTTCTATCCTTGTTGGCGTGACGCGGAGTTTATCCTCGCGTCCGCGTTCTCATGCCCTGACTTAAACGCAGGCCCCGAGCCTCGCGTTATGGCACCTTCGCGACGCGATCCCCGCGTCTGTGATTCCCGCATCTGCTATTCTTGCGACGCGAACCCCGCGTCTGTGATTCCTGCGTTTGCTAATCCCGCAACGCGACTTCCGCGTTTGCGACTCCCGCGTCTGCGACCCCGCGTCTCTCTCTCGGAAGCCCGCGTCTCCATGTGTCTCTTTCTCTCTCTAAGTTTCTCTCTCTGACACTTTCTCTCTCCTCTTCACTTTCTCTCTCTTTATAATTATATATTATTTTGTGGCGCGTGCGCGAGTTCCATGGATTCCAGACTTTTCGGCTTTCCGGTGATTTAGGCGAGTGTTCTCGCTCTCGCCTCCATTTGGGTTTCCCCGCTTCGTCGGGTCGACATGTGTTTTACTCCATGTTTTCATGTATCATGTATTGGGCTGGGTCCCTGTATTTGTGTATGGCCGAGTGCCAATATCTGGACATGTATTGCTCTGTGACGAATGCTTGTACTAGGGTAGTTTCATTCTTGCACACATACCATGCCTGTGATGTATTCTACTGCTCCATACTATGCTTGGCCGACCCTTCAACCTCCGGTCACTCACTATCTCGAAAGAGACGTGATTGGGACCGTCAGGTTTCTCTGGACCCTTCAGCCTCCGGTCCCTCACTATCTCGAAAGAGGCGTGATTGGGATCGTCAGGTTTCTCAGCTCCGTCTGGTGAGCATGCTTAGCGCTCAGTGCTTTATTCACTAAATTCGTTTAGGCGAGTTGCTGCCGGATTTTCTACTCGTATCTTGATCAGAGTGTCCGGTAACCTCGCAGAGCGCGTTAGTGTCTAAACTCTGTTCGCTGCCTGTGCCTCCAGCTTGTTCAGCTCCGCCTGGTTATCATGATCAGCGTCCAGCGTTTTACCACTAGATTCGTCTAGGCGAGTTGCTGCCGGATTTTCTACTCGTACGTCAACCGAGTCGTCCCGGTAACCTCGCCAGACGCTCCAGTGTTAAATACTGTTTGCTGTCTGTACTTCCAGCTTGCTCAGCTCCGATTGGTTGTGCTCAGCTACTGCTTTACCACATATTATTACTTCATATCTGTCCTTTACATGCTACTGTTTAACACATGTATATCACCTGACAACTGATGTGTTATCACCTGACCTCAGACATGCTACTATTTGGCAAGACCCCTTATTATGATATGACTTGCCACTGGACTAATATCAATCTCTTGACCTGACTGGTTACCTGTCTAATATCAATCTCTTGTCATGCTATCACTTGACACCCAGCATGATATACTTGACTCTCATGATTATCACGATAACGGGAATGATGACCTGACATCTTGATAGTACAAACTGTACTCCTGATACACATGTGATATATTATAGTACGAACCAGTACTCCTGTGATACCTGTATTCCTGACTTGTTCTTCCTCATTCCGGAATCTGATAATCATCCAATAATTCATAAAAGGAACAACTTGCATCGGGTCGGGGGAAACTTGCGGCTATCAATATGTGTTCGTGTTTACAGTGGTATTAGGCATGTTGTGCAACTAAAACTTCCGGTCTGACCTGTGGGCCTCCAGGCGACCGAGGGGAGTGCTGGCTCCCTCCTTCCTGGTACCATCATGATAAGGGCATACATAAGACCTTCCTGAAGCCTTGCGGCTGGTTCCATACTCCAGCGATGGAACGTCCTGGGTCGTGGTCCCGGGCATGTACGGGACCCACTGTAAACATAGTTCGTTGATACCCCCGCTGGTTTCCAATAACAATCTTGCTTTACTCGGATATGGATCTATGTGTGCTGGGACGCTAGTTCACATAGCTAGATATCAGGGTAAGACGAGTTATAATAAAGTGTCAAGATAATAACCGGCTCTTTAAGTTGTAAGTAGAGGTATGTGAAATGGGACGTATACTGAAGCCTGCAGCTTAAACGGCTATGAATCTGTGATATGCCTTACCATATTTGCTTGTCCTGAATTTTACTTCGGATTTTCGGCTTTATGAGTTTTATCGTATTAACTGCTCATGCTCTGCTTTATCCGTTGTATCCACCTGCCTCCTGTTCATTTTCTTATCATGCCCTGAGTACAGTCAGGTTGTATGTGCTTGGATTATGGTGACATGAGATAAAGGTATATAGATGAGGGTTTCCTTGTTTGGATTATTCCTTCGACGTACTAGTCTTATGGAGCCGTGATCTGAAACCATACAATCAGATTTGCTCGTCCTCGGCTTTATTTGGTTTATCGCTTTACTTATACTTACCCTTGCTCGCCACTTGGCTTTTGCTTCACCACTCGCCTGGGGAGTTTCATCTGACTCCCTGGATCCTCATGTCCAGGTCATGGAGCTTGGAGCATGTGGATTCTTCCAGTAGCTGATCAGAGTGGCGCAGCTGAAGCGTGGATCCCAGCAGACCATCTGGAGTTCCATCCTTCCAGGCCCCCCTGTGTGCCTCTCGAGTTTCCTTTTGTAAACTCGTGAGTGCCTTTTATACTGTTCATACTTGTACATCTCTTTGTAATCTCGCAATTGCGCATATCAGTGATGTAATATTCATGTAATATTGGATCACTCTGGTGATAACTTTGTAATTGTACTCATGTGTTGGAATGTATAATGCACCACTTGCTTCCGTACTCTGATTCTTGCTTGTACTGATGCTTAGCGTATATACGTGAGGGTATTTCTGACCTGCGTATATACGTTGCAGTAACGTCTCCGTACCCGCCGGATCGGGGCGTTACAGGTTGGTATCAGAGCTTAGGCTCTCACCTCCTCAGTACGTCCAGATGGCAAATTAATGGTAAAGAAATTTGCAACTGGAATGCATGAGTCCTGGTTATACATTCCAACTACAAGTACAGAGTTATCTATTTTCTTGATCATCTTTCCTTTGATTCCTAATTCCTCCTATCTTTCCCCTGTTTTGGTTTTTCGAAGCCCTTATACCAACTTAAGATATGAATAGACTAGAGAGGTAGCGGCTGGTTCTGAGTGAAGCTATGACGTGATCTCTTCGGCCAACTCTATGAAGCTCGGGTATTCTCAGGATTGATCTCGAACGGGTTATCTTTCAGAAGTCAGTAGTCGGGATTCTCTATGGATATTCTACATTCACTGCTATATCTTTCAGAGTGATCGATGCCTGGTATTCGGAATTCTCAATTATCGGTCTTCCTTATTATGCTCAGGACTATCAGGGGTTTCTTTATCTTCAGTATTCTGGCTTATTCTCAGAGCGACATTAAGTATACAGTACAGCGGGAATTCTATTGCAAAGCTGTGTTATCAGTCAGTATTATTTGGCATCGTTCAGAGATTTATACAGCCGGAAGTGCAGAGGATGTCTATGTTCTGATTATTGACCAGTCAACTTGAGGGCCCTACCTATAGTGCTTCATATCTTAATTGGTATAAATTCCACCCTTGTCCTCTTTGTGTTCAATTTACCCCTTATCGAAATTGCGAGGACGCAATTTTTTGTAAGGTGGATGGATTGTAACACCCCGCTCCCGGAATACGTACTTAGTTACGTATTCAGATTTTTCGATCGTATTTTTCGAATTACTTCCTGTATTTATTTTGTATTATGAATTATTTATATGGACGTTTTGTCTTGGATTTGGATTCGTGGACTCGGAGTCAGCCCTAGTCTGAACCGAGGGCCCGATCCTAGAGTATTGCTTGATTTGGACATTCCGGTATTCCAATTTGACCGATTTCAGTTTTAAACATCATTTTTCAATATTCTAGATTTCTATGATTTTCTGGAATTTTCCTGAATTAAGTTGAAAATCTTCAAAACCGGTGTCGACCAGTGCCGGTGACCGATTCCCGGATTTTTAATTTACAAACCGATTGGAATTACTAAAAGTGTCTTTAGACATTATTTCTTAAAATCACATTTTCCATCTAAATGCATTTTCTGAGAATTTTATGAATTTATGAAATTCCACCGGATTCGGTATCGGCCAGTATCGCTGGTTGATTCCAGGATTTTAGTTTACAATCGGGATTGAATTTCTAAATTCCGCTTTCACTTTATTTCTTAAAATTATATTTTCTTCTTTAATACATTTTCTGGATTTTTCAGAATTTATCAAAATCCGGCCAACCCGGTGTAGACCGGTATCGGCAGTGACTTCCGGATTTTTAATTTGAAAATGGGATTTTATTTCTGAAAAACCGATTTCATATTATTCCTCAGGATAACGTTTTCTACCTCTGGGTATTTTTGGGGATTTTTCCGGAACAGTCGATATTTCGCGGCCATATTATAATATTATTATTTTTCCAATCTTTCTTTTCTTTCTTTATTTCCTTTCTTTTCTCCCACCAACTGCAGCCCACTCCCCCCACGTGGGCGACACCACCCCATTTATTTCTCTCCCATCACCATCCCTATCACACTCTCTCCTTTTCTTTTTCTTTTCTTTCTCTTTTCTTTCCCTCCATTTCTTTTCTCTTTTCTCTTCTTCTTCATTTCCTCCTCCTCCATCTGAGCTCACCCAACCAGCCACCCCGCCGGCGCCTCCGGCCACCACGACGCCGGCGAGAAGACTCCCAACTCCGGCCATTCTCTTCCACCTTCAAAATCCCCACCAAATCACCTCCACCACCACCATGAATTTACCCCATCTCTTCATCTCTCTCTCTCTTCCTCCCGCTGGATCCGGCCACTTGCCGCCGACCCCTTCTCCTCCGGCGAGAGCAGGCCGCCGCCGGCGCAAGGCCGGCGGCCTTGGGCGCGGCCAGGGGCCTCAGGCCCCCTGTGCACTGCTGTGGAGGGGCAGCAGCCCCCTCCTCCTTTCCTTGGGGTGGCCGGCGCCACCCCAGTCCGGGGCGCCGCCGGCGCTGTGCCGGCGGCCGGGGGGGGCGGCCAGGGGGGCCCGCCTGGGCCCCCTGTGCGTGGGATGAGGGGGGCAACAGCCCCCTCTCCTTCTCTGTTGGGGGAGGGGCAGCAGCCCCTCCTGTTTTTTCCTGTGGGGTGGCCAGTGGCCACCCCAGTGTTACCGCGCCGCCGGCGCTTCGCCGGCGGCCGGCGGCTCTGCCGGCCAGGGGGCTGGAAGCCCCTGTGCGTGAGCTTGAGGGGGGGCAACAGCCCCCCTTCTCTGTTCTCTCCCCTGGACCTATCTCCCTCTCTCTCCTGTTCCTCTCTCACTCTCTCTCCTGGATCTTGCTCTCTCTCTCTCTCTCTCCTGGATCTCTCATCTTTCTCTCTCTCACCTGTACCCTTCTCTCTCTTTCTCTCTCTCCTCTTGGATCATACCCTTTCTCTCTCCTGGAAATCTCTCTCTCTCTCTCTCTCTCTCTCTCTCTCTCCTTGAATCTTACTCACTCTCTCTCCTGAATCCCACACACACTCTCTCTCTCTTCCTGTTCGTCTTCTCCATTTGGAAAATGACTCTTATCAGGGCCGGCCACTCCTTTTGGATTGGGGCCGTGCTCTTCTTCGTCGGCAAGACTCAAGGGCCGGCCACTCCTTTTGGATTGGGGCCGAGCTCTTCTTCGTCGGTAACATCTCCGATGATTATTCCGGTAATCGTTTACGATTATTCCGGTAATCTGTAACGGTGATGCTTACAACGACAACACTTCCATCTTCATCATCATCCCCTCTACTAATTACCATCACCATCTTCACTTCCACCATTTACTGGTTTGGATTTGGAGTTGGGCCATCTTTGTGTCTCACCCTTTCCCTATCTCCCTCTCTTTCCATCTGTTGCTGGTTAGACGCGGAGTTTACCTCCTGCGTCTAGGCCATTCCATAACGCGGCCTTCGCGTTATTGTATCGGCACGACGCGAAGCTAAGTGCCCGCGTCTGTGTTCTATCCTTGTTGGCGTGACGCGGAGTTTATCCTCGCGTCCGCGTTCTCATGCCCTGACTTAAACGCAGGCCCCGAGCCTCGCGTTATGGCACCTTCGCGACGCGATCCCCGCGTCTGTGATTCCCGCATCTGCTATTCTTGCGACGCAAACCCCGCGTCTGTGATTCCTGCGTTTGCTAATCCCGCAACGTGACTTCCGCATTTGCGACTCCCGCGTCTGCGACCCGCGTCTCTCTCTCGGAAGCCCGCGTCTCCATGTGTCTCTTTCTCTCTCTAGGTTTCTCTCTTTGACTCTTTCTCTCTCCTCTTCACTTTCTCTCTCTTCATAATTATATATTATTTTGTGGCGCGTGCGCGAGTTCCATGGATTCCAGACTTTTCGGCTTTCCGGTGATTTAGGCGAGTGTTCTCGCTCTCGCCTCCATTTGGGTTTCCCCGCTTCGTCGGGTCGACATGTGTTTTACTCCATGTTTTCATGTATCATGTATTGGGCTGAGTCCCTGTATTTGTGTATGGCCGAGTGCCAATATCTGGACATGTATTGCTCTGTGACGAATGCTTGTACTAGGGTAGTTTCATTCTTGCACACATACCATGCCTGTGATGTATTCTACTGCTCCATACTATGCTTGGCCGACCCTTCAACCTCCGGTCACTCACTATCTCGAAAGAGACGTGATTGGGACCGTCAGGTTTCTCTGGACCCTTCAGCCTCCGGTCCCTCACTATCTCGAAAGAGGCGTGATTGGGATCGTCAGGTTTCTCAGCTCCGTCTGGTGAGCATGCTTAGCGCTCAGTGCTTTATTCACTAAATTCGTTTAGGCGAGTTGCTGCCGGATTTTCTACTCGTATCTTGATCCGAGTGTCCCGGTAACCTCGCAGAGCGCATTAGTGTCTAAACTCTGTTCGCTGCCTGTGCCTCCAGCTTGTTCAGCTCCGCCTGGTTATCATGATCAGCGTCCAGCGTTTTACCACTAGATTCGTCTAGGCGAGTTGCTGCCGGATTTTCTACTCGTACGTCAACCGAGTCGTCCGGTAACCTCGCCAGACGCTCCAGTGTTAAATACTGTTTGCTGTCTGTACTTCCAGCTTGCTCAGCTTCGATTGGTTATGCTCAGCTACTGCTTTACCACATATCATTACTTCATACCTGTCCTTTACATGCTACTGTTTAACACATGTATATCACCTGACAACTGATGTGTTATCACCTGACCTCAGACATGCTACTATTTGGCAAGACCCCTTGTTATGATATGACTTGCCACTGGACTAATTTCAATCTCTTGACCTGACTGGTTACCTGTCTAATATCAATCTCTTGTCATGCTATCACTTGACACCCAGCATGATATACTTGACTCTCATGATTATCACGATAACGGGAATGATGACCTGACATCTTGATAGTACAAACTGTACTCCTGATACACATGTGATATATTATAGTACGAACCAGTACTCCTGTGATACCTGTATTCCTGACTTGTTCTTCCTCATTCCCGGAATCTGATAATCATCCAATAATTCATAAAAGGAACAACTTGCATCGGGTCGGGGAAACTTGCGGCTATCAATATGTGTTCGTGTTTACAGTGGTATTAGGCATGTTGTGCAACTAAAACTTCCGGTCTGACCTGTGGGCCTCCAGGCGACCGAGGGGAGTGCTGGCTCCCTCCTTCCTGGTACCATCATGATAAGGGCATACATAAGACCCTCCTGAAGCCTTGCGGCTGGTTCCATACTCCAGCGATGGAACGTCCTGGGTCGTGGTCCCGGGCATGTACGGGACCCACTGTAAACATAGTTCGTTGATACCCCCGCTGGTTTCTAATAACAATCTTGCTTTACTCGGATATGGATCTATGTGTGCTGGGACGCTAGTTCACATAGCTAGATATCAGGGTAAGACGAGTTATAATAAAGTGTCAAGATAATAACCGGCTCTTTAAGTTGTAAGTAGAGGTATGTGGAATGGGACGCATACTGAAGCCTGCAGCTTAAACGGCTATGAATCTGTGATATGCCTTACCATATTTGCTTGTCCTGGATTTTACTTCGGATTTCCGGCTTTATGAGTATTATCGTATTAACTGCTCATGCTCTGCTTTATCCCTTGTATCCACCTGCCTCCTGTTCATTTTCTTATCATGCCCTGAGTACAGTCAGGTTGTATGTGCTTGGATTATGGTGACATGAGATAAAGGTATATAGATGAGGGTTCCTTGTTGGATTATTCCTTCGACGTACTAGTCTTATGGAGCCGTGATCTGAAACCATACAATCAGATTTGCTCGTCCTCGGCTTTATTTGGTTTATCGCTTTACTTATACTTACCCTTGCTCGCCACTTGGCTTTTGCTTCACCACTCGCCTGGGGAGTTTCATCTGACTCCCCTGGATCCTCATGTCCAGGTCATGGAGCTTGGAGCGTGTGGATTCTTCCAGTAGCTGATCAGAGTGGCGCAGCTGAAGCGTGGATCCCCAGCAGACCATCTGGAGTTCCATCCTTCCAGGCCCCCCTGTGTGCCTCTCGAGTTTCCGTTTGTAAACTCGTGAGTGCCTTTTATACTGTTCATACTTGTACATCTCTTTGTAATCTCGCAATTGCGCATATCAGTGATGTAATATTCATGTAATATTGGATCACCTCTGGTGATAACTTTGTAATTGTACTCATGTGTTGGAATGTATAATGCATCACTTGCTTCCGTACTCTGATTCTTGCTTGTACTGATGCTTAGCGTATATACGTGAGGTTATTTCTGACCTGCGTATATACGTGCAGTAACGTCTCCGTACCCGCCGGATCGGGGCGTTACAGTCTTCAATGTCGGATCGTAGTAGAAACGGAGAGACCTTCGTCTGACGGACGCTGCTTCTTTAGGATCGTCTGGAAGCAGACCGTGCAAAGCATAGTCAATGAGAGGAAGCGCCAGTCTCTTGGTTCAAGATCCGTGGAGACATTATAGACTTCTCGAGTTCTTAGCATGTGCTTGGAGCATACAAGATGTCGAGTTGCGACTGTGAGGTGATACTCGGTGTCAGCTAGCAAGGCTAGTGTTGTTGCTAATGCAGCAAGAGCGTCCGCCTTGGTGTTTTGAGATCGAGACACATGCCCGATATAGAAGCCTTCAAATAGGTTGGCCGATTCAACGGCCGTGTGATAATAAGGCACCAAGTCCTCATGGCGGACTTCGTATTCGCCTTTAACCTGATTGATGATCAGTTTTGAATCGCCATAAGCTTCGAGGTAGCGTACCCCCATTCCATGGGCGAGTTGAAGACCGATGAGCAGAGCATTATATTCTTCTACATTGTTGGAGCATGATTCTGTCAAAGAAAATGCTCTTGGAAGAACATGGTTCTGCGGGGAGATAAACACAACCCCCACTCCGGCAATAATCTTGCCCTTAGGGCCCATTCGCGATGCTCCATCAAAGAACATCTGCCACACTTCCTCTTCTGAGGTTGCGTAAGACTCGAAGACTTCATCAGGGATATCTTCGTGAAGTTTTGAATGTTCTGGAACTGGATGAGCAGCCAAGAACTACGCAAGGGCCTGGCCTTTAACCGCCTTCTGAGGCGTGAAGATCATGTCGTATTGAGACAATAAAAGTGCCCACTTAGCCAATCTTGAATTCAATGATCCTGGCTTCGTCATAAGAAGACGCAATGGGTTTACTCTGGAGATGACATGTATGGTCTGGCGACCAAATAATGTCGTGTCTTCTGAACAGCGAAGACGAGAGCTAAACACTCTTTCTCGATAGGGTTGTAGCAAGATTCCGCTCCTATGAGAGTTCTGCTCAAATAATAGATGGCCTGCTCGTGGCCATTGTCGTCCTTTTGAGCGAGGAGGGCACCGAGGGAGTAGTCCAGAGCTTTTACATAAAGCAAAAATGGTTTCCCTGATGTAGGGCCGCCAAGACTGGAGGCTTTGTGAGGTACCTCTTGATGTCTTCATAAGCTTCCTGGCAAGCTTGATCCCATACGAAGGAAGCACCCTTTTTCATGAGTCGGGTGAACGGTTGACAACGGCCTGAGAGATTTGCGATGAATCTTCTAATATAAGCCAGTCTACCTTGCAAGCCTCTGAGCTCTTTGAGATTCCTCGGTGGATGCATGCTTTGAATGGCTTTGACTTTGTCTGGGTCAAGATGAATCCCTTTTGATGTAACAATAAACCCAAGGAACTTGCCACTTGACACTCCCAAGAAGGATTTTGTTGGGTTCATTCTCAGTTGATGAGCCCGCATTATGTCGAACATCGTTCTCAGGTCGCGAAGATGTTCATTCTTGTGGCGGCTTTTGACAGCAATGTCGTCGACATAGCACTCCACCGTTTTTCGGAGATGATCGCAGAAGATCGTACTCATTGCCCGCTGATAGGTTGCTCCGGCGTTCTTCAGTCCGAAGGGCATTACAGTGTAGCAGTATACCCCAATGGTGTTCGGAACGAAGTATGCTTCTCGTCGTCGGGATACATCTTAATCTGGTTGTATCCTGAAAAGCCGTCCTGAAAGACATTCTTTTGAACCCGCATGTGTTATCAATCATGACGTCGGTGATGGGTAGCGGGAATTCATCTTTAGGACAGGCCGTATTGAGATCACGGTAGTCGATGCAGATCCGTATTTTCCCATTCTTCTTGAGGACGGGGACGATGTTAGCTACCCAATCTGGATGTTGTTCCTCCCGGATGAAGCCACATGCAATGAGCTTGTGAACTTCGGCTTCAATAGCTTCCATGATGTTCGGGCGAAACCGACGTTGTTGCTGCTTGACTGGCTTGACGTCAGGCCTGATGTTTAGACGTGCATAGCGACCTGTGGATCGAGTCCGGGCATATCTTCGTAGCTCCATGCGAAGACGTCTATGTACTCCTTTACGAGTATTATCAATTCTTCCTTCTCTGTAAGTGATAGGCTTTCACTTATGAAGATGGGCTTGGGGTTATCTTGACTTCCCAGGTTGACCTGCATCATCTTATCTTCAGTAGGTGGTTCGCGCAGTTCAAATCGCTTTTCCCATTGAAGGTCCAAATGCTGGGCCCATGGTTCCTCGTCAGTGGCTTCTGCGGGCTCCAATTGACTGCTTGAGGTCATATTAGCAGTGAGGTTTTTGAACATTCCTCCTATACTGACATCTGAATCCCACTCGGAGGATGAGGCTGAATGTGATGGAACTGATCCATCGTCCTTGGCTTGAACCGTTGCTGACGATGTGGGTGTAACATACCCTAAACCCCTGCGTGTACTATCATAGTAATTTGCAGGCTTCCCTTTAGGCACAAAGTTCCGCATCAAACGCGCCTTCCTTTTCTGAAATTCAGGCCTGCTCCATGCTTCAAGTTATATCCCATTTTCTTCATAATGTGACGTGCCGGCTGCGCGTAATGGAAGAACTGTGGAGTATCTAACCCGAACTTGAATCTGCAACGGTAGGTCCCCGTGGTTGGGTTCTACCGAAGATTATCGGTAACTGCCCTGTTTGGATGGAGGGATCACCATCATGGCCCCTTCCATAGCTTCCATAGGTGTGCTGGCCGCACTCGGCTTGTGTAAGGGCATGTGCAGAGAGCCATCCGTAATGGACTCAAATAGCCCAACACTCACAGGATAATCAAAAGAAATATTATCATTAATTACCCATTCACCTTTATCCTCTGAAGGAGTATTACATAGGGGATTATTGAGACATGCTATAATTGGTTCACCAATCAGAATGGCTGGCATGCCTGCTTCGGATTCTGAATCCGCCTCGTTGCCACTTTCATCATCGTTCGGCAATGGTTCTTTAGGTGTTCCACTGGCCTCTTGATACAGGAGAGCGTCAGTGAAGTAGTTTTCCACCCCCTTGAATGGTTGCTTTTCAGCAAAGACAGTTCGTACTGTCGCGTCATCTTCAACATATTTGAAGCATTGGTGCAGAGTAGAGGGAACGATCCAGTTGGCATGGATCCATGGCCGTCCCAGCAGCAGGTTATATGATGTGTCAGCGTCAATGACATAGCATGTCACTTCTGACTTCAGGCTCCCGATTCTGCAACGGAGTCGAATTTTCCCCAGTGGATGACTGTTCCCGGCGTTGAAACCGTATATTGTAGTAGTGGTTGCGGATAACCTGTACAGCGGTATGCCGAGGAAATAGAGGAGCCTTTGGGGATGATGCTGAGTGCGGACCCCGGATCGACTTGTATTCTTTCGATGCACGTTGAACCGATATATCCGGTGTAGTACAGAGGTCGATCGTGCTTGTTATCTTTGAGAAGCATATCTTCCCCGTGAAGGTAATAGCGGGCACCTTGGATTGTGCATGATGACATTCTGGGCAAGGAGACTGAACATCGTCGTTAGGGATCTCAGGCATGCATGTCAGAAAGGATTCTGCATTGGCTAGCGCATCCCTGAGTGCTTTGAAAAACACCTAGAGGGGGGGTGAATAGGTGTAAGTGCTAATCTAAGAAACTAAATGCAAACTAAGTGCGCTAAATGCGGAAGCTAATGCAAATTATGCACAAACTAATACAATACAACAAGTGTAGCCGAATTCCCCTTGCGAGGCTCTGGACTAACTCCCCTTGATTCCCCTTGAAATGGGTTGAGGTGCTATGTGAAGCTCTTGTTGGATGAGTATAAGTTAGGCACACACACACAAGCAATCCAAGCAATATGAAATGCACACAATCAAGCCAAGCATATAAGAATGAATTGCAATATAAAAGATGAAAGGCAACACAAGCAATGTATAAGATATGAATGAATCAATGCTCAACACAAGCAAGTATGATATGATGATGAGTATGATGCTTTGCACAATTATAAGAGAGAGTTAGAGAGACAATGGATCAAAACGCAAACACCAGATTTGTTTCGAGGTTCGAGCACCTTGCTCTACATCCCCGCCTACACCACCGTGTAGGATTTCCACTATCTCAACTCCCACCGAGGGAACCTCCACCGAGGAGGATTTCTTACAACTCTAGGAGTACCAAACTCCTCTCTCAAACAACCACCTCACAACCGAGGGGTAGGGCCCGTAGCCAATACAACAACCAACACCTCTACCGAAGAGGCTCACAACCAATCTCAATCACCTCACACTTGAGGGATACAAACCAATCACCCGATCACCTCTACCTAAGAGGGATACAACAAGAATAAGGGTGTACAACTTAGAGGTTACAAACAACAACCTCAAAACTCTCTCTTTCTTTCTTTTCACAAAACAAAGATCCTAATAGTTTAGGATAATATGATATAGCTCAAGTGTGGAATCAAAGTGTTTTTGGAAACAAGCAACAAAGAAAAAACTACTTGGGAAATCTCTTGTATATGATAGAAAATGAAATACCAAATCAAAATCCCAAAACCTAGTTTTCTTTGATTTTTCAAAAACCCAAAACAAATAAAGATGAGAAGTTTTTAAAGGCCAAAAACTCTTTTTAAAACTCTTTTAAACACTTCAGAAAACTGGAAATTTTCTCTTAGAAAACTTGGCCAAAATCCCCAAAGAGATGGGTTTATATAGCCCTATACAAAACTAGCCGTTAGGCTGATGTGGTAGCCTGACAGGCCACCGGTCGACCGGTCCGGTCGACCGCCAACGGTCAGAATTATGATCGTTGGGCAACTGCGGTCGACCGGCCCGGTCGACCCAGAAAACCCGAGAGCAGAGCTCTCAACTCGGTCGACCGTCACGGTCGACCGTGTCTGTGCCTTACAGACGTGCACGTCTGTGCACGTCGGTCGACCCGAACGGTCGACCGGCCCTTGGTGCGGTCGACCGTCAGGGTCGACCGACCAGCCTGTCAGCACAAAAACAAGGTCAGAAAATTTGGAAAAATATTTTCTAAAAAATCTTTTATCTCTTTTAAAATACCATAAAAATTGTTTTATCATTTTATATTGAAACTCAAACAAGTGATAAAAATTTCAAGACAATATATCAACATATCAATTCATTTTTGTGTCTTGCCAATTTTATCAAAAACAAAACTTGTATTTTTATCAAACTTGATTTTTCCAAAACATGAAAGGATAGTCAAAATAAGTTTGTCTAGCAAGTTTAAAGCATGTATGTATATCTAGACCATATCTAATATACATAGGTATAAAGTAAACTTGTTTTGATCTATTATTCATGAAAACCAAAAACCAAATCATGAACGTGTGTGTTTTGTGCACTTGAGCATATCAACTATACTAAGCTTTTACAAATCGGATCTAAACACACTAACTAAACTATGGATACCTAAGTCTTCTTGATGATCTTCATCTTCAAGTAGACTTGCTCCAAAACTCGTGATCCTCCAAGTGCAAAGGTATGATCTTTAAGCTTTGGCACCGGAATCAACATGGAAAGCTTCTAAACTCCTTGTTGAAGCTAATCACCAACTAATATCCTGTTAATGATCTGAAACTTAGAAACACAAGAATATTAGTAAAGATAACTACATGAGTTGATCATCATCAAAACTAGAGTGGAAGGCCATTGGGCCAACAATCTCCCCCTTTTTGATGATGACAAAACTCATGGAGTTATATATGCATGGATTAAAGATAAGCTTCAAGGAAGCTCCCCCTTAACTCATGCATAGGGATAAACAATAAATATATGCAATGAATATTAAACATGAAACGTGCATATGCATAAACAATAAATGGTTCTAGATATCAAATGGAATATTCAAAACAAAATAAGCTCTAGATACCAATTACAAAGCAAACTCTATATATCAATTAAACTTAGTATTCTTGAGTTTTGCATTTCATGTATATGTGCATTTTGCCAAAAAACATAATATATGCATAACATATTCTTGAGATTCTTGAGATTAAAACATAATATATGCATAAACATAAGCATGCATATAAAACTTCATAAATCTTTCTCCCCTTTTTGTCAATCATCAACAAAGGGGTAATCAAAACCATAAATAAAACGAGGGGTAAAAATCTTTCTTCCCTTTATGTCAAACAAAACAATAAAAGACAATGTTCTCCCCCTTTTTGTCTAAACAAAAACAAAATCAATAAGGGGTGACTTTAAAAACATGATATCAATTGAAAATATGTCAATGAAGCATCTTGATACCAAAAGAAAATAAACAAGGATAATAAGTGTTATATGCTATATACATTCATGAAGAGGAAGACGCTAAGTTAGCTTCCCTACACATATGCATTACATGAAGGAGGGAAGTTAAGCCCTAATTCACATAACACACATTATGTAATGAATAAGAGGAGATGTGAAGCTCCCCCTACACACGTGTACCACATAAAGAAGAGATGTGAAGCTCTTCAATACACAATACACTCAACATGAATCTATATGAAGAGATGTTAAGCTCTCCTTGCATATAAGCAATACAAATCAAACTTTGAATATTTTCTTTAAACAAATTTTGGAAATACCAATTGTAATTAAACATAAGTCTTGAATTCTTAAACATGAATCTTGAAACCAAAACAAATTTTGAATTTCTTAAATATGATACCAATTGTAAAATTTCTTAGAAACATTGATACCAATTGTAAGAATTGTTCATTTTAAAAACATATAAACAAATTTGATGTTGATATCATATGTTTAAAATAACAACTTTTAATCATAAAGTGTGGGAGTACAAATACAATTGAAATACAAAATCAAATTTTCTCCCCCTTTATGAAATACAAACTAAAATATGCATAGTCTTGATACCAATTTAAAAGTAATCAATTGAAACAAAAGTGAAACTCAAGGTGTTGGGTCATGCTAGAGCTTGAGTAAACAAAAACTAAAATTTGTGATTTTTTTTTTTGAACACAAATAAAACATATATGTATGAAAATTTAGATACCAATAGAAATTGATACCATTGAAATTGAAGCTACATACATAAACAAATATATGAGTATACCAAAAATGTCAAAATTGATACCAATTGAAAGAGTTCAATGATACCAATTGAATCAACAATAATAATCAAGTGTATATCTCATATAATCTACCACCCAATCAAGGTTCAAGTTTTAAATGATTTTCAATATAAGACATACATGAACATGATCTCCCATCCAACCTCCCTTGGATGGTAGGGGTTTTCAAAAATTAGATTTGAAAATAAGTTTTGTTTGAAAAACTCTACCAAATGAAGAATACCGTAACTAGTTATAAGAAAAAGTTGTAAACTAGTACGAAATCCTTCAAGCAGGAATAAAATAAAGTAATTTTCATGAAACATGAAATCCACATGATAATCAACACTCTAATTCAATTAAGCATAAATATAACTCATGAAAACAAAACATGAGCAAGCGATAAATGTGAGTGTACAAGAACAATGTGAATATCAATATCATGAAAGATAATCAATAAGCTCATTATTCCTTAAAACATTGAAAACATGAAAAACCATCTAAACTATTTAATCTTCAAGGCATATGTATGTCTAATACAAACTAAGGTATACATACATATCCAAAACTCAACGAGTCCACAAAATATATACATTAAGGCACGTGGCTCAAAAGGATAAACATGTATATCTAATAGTTTGGACAAGATAGACATATACATGAAGTTAAACAATTAAACACAAAATCAAGAGAAACTAAATCTTCATCAAGACAAATTTCATTTCAAGGTATATGTATGAATTGTCAAACATGAAGTATATATCCCTAAACACAATTGAGTCCATATATAGATTTGCATGAAAGGCAAATGACTCAAAGGGTATACATGTATATCTTAAAGTTTGACAATAATACACATATACATGAAGTGAAAACTCATAAAACAAATCCAAAATGGAATACAAGTTTGAAATGTATGAATCATCAAAACTAGACTATACTAGCACATCTAATGGGTTCAAATAAGCGTTCAAGCTCATACATATATAGATTTATTTGTGGCCCACTATATGTACAAGTATAATTTCTAGTCTTAATGAAAACTAACATCTAAACAAGTAACCTTAACATGAAGCATCAAAACACAATATAAAAATCATCATGATAAAACTAAAACATGATTACTATGTAAATTCACATGTATTAGATTCATGATGTACATTATAGCTTAAACAAAAGTGAGAACACTAAGTACGATTCAAATAAGCATGTGTGTCTCAAATACTATACATGTATGTCAAGGATCTAATAAATATGGAATGATCATACTAATCCATAGACATCAAAAAAAAAATGCTATAAACTATCAAAACATGCTATAAACAATGAAGTGGAAAGCATGTAAACATAATAATGGGAGTAAAGGATGTTACCAAAACCGAAGAAGCAACTCTCCTTGTCTCCAAAACATGGTGGTCATCTCCACCAAATCTTCCCATGAAGTGATGCATCCAATTGATTTTCTTTAAGTCCGGAACGCATCCACTCCAAGGTGTCATCACTCTCACGTCATGTGAGAGCCCACACCTACATCAAAAACAATAGGAGGGGTGGTCTTTGGTACCCACATCTTGTTGGGTCCATGGGTGTTAGTCCCTTCCCTAACCCAAACAAATTTCTTTGCTAAATTTGAAACATTTAATCTATCATAACAAAATTTAGCAAGATGACCTTTTCAGCCACAATGTGTACATGTGTACACATGAGCATACGTGTGATGGTGTCCGTGAGGAGCATGTGTATGCCGTGGAGGGTGTGCATGAAAAGATGGACTTGCTTCTTTCGAACCAAGGTTTCCAATCGTGAGTGGTTCATGGCACATTGGCTCATAGTGGAGCCCAACCAATCTATTTTCTTCTTTAACAAATTTATATCATTTTGAATTGTAGAAGAAGTGGAGCATGCAATAGGTGAAGTGTGTGATACTACCCTAGCATGACAAACATGTGCATCAATCTTATTTTGCAAAACAATATTTTTCCTTACACAAACATCTAAATCATTAGAAATAGAAATAATTTTATTTTTCAAAGCAACATTTTCTTTTAAAACAAAATCTACTTTAGAAGACAAATTTTCATTTTTCTTCAAAATAGCAAGGCAATCATTTTTAGACTTTTAAAATTCATTTTCTTTAAGTGCAAGTTCCAATTGAGATCTCAATGAATCCTTTCATTATAGACCTCAACCTTTTCTTGCAAAACACAATCAAGTCTAGAATGCAAACACTTATTTCTTTTTCAATTTCTAGACTTTTCTTTTTCAAAATCTTATATTTTTCAATTAGTTTTTCACAAACAATAGATAGTTCTTCATTCAAAGCATGGGGATCAACAATATCATCACATGAAGAACTAGCATCATAATCACTATCTAGGTGGGATTCCGAATGTACCTCAAGGGAGTCATTCCCTTGGACCATGAAGCATTGTGGATCGGATTCTCCACTAGATTCCTCTTCTTGAATTTGAACTTGAAGCTCCGAGGTGGTGGTGGTTGTCAATTTGTTCCACACTGCAAAGGCGGAATCAAAGTTAGAAACACATAAGAGATAATCTTTAGGTAATGTGCTTCTAATGGCCTCTAGGGCTTGTGCATTGGCCCCTATATGATTACCATCACCAAGATAACATCTCTTGGTGGCGGCAAGGAAGACATGCAAGCCTAGGGTCTTTAGGTACATGGACATCCTATACTTCCAAACATCAATGTTGGAAGGGTCAAAGCTAGGAGGGGTCATGAAGTCCATGGTAACTATATATGAATGTGCAAACAAACAAATGCAAATGAGATTAGCAAGCAAATGGATCACTCCTAGGATGTTAAGCCTAAGTATCAGGAGCACTAGCTCTGATACCAATTGAAAAAACACCTAGAGGGGGGTGAATAGGTGTAAGTGCTAATCTAAGAAACTAAATGCAAACTAAGTGCGCTAAATGCGGAAGCTAATGCAAATTATGCACAAACTAATACAATACAACAAGTGTAGCCGAATTCCCCTTGCGAGGCTCTGGACTAACTCTCCTTGATTCCCTTGAAATGGGTTGAGGTGCTATGTGAAGCTCTTGTTGGATGAGTATAAGTTAGGCACACACACACAAGCAATCCAAGCAATATGAAATGCACACAATCAAGCCAAGCATATAAGAATGAATTGCAATATAAAAGATGCAAGGCAACACAAGCAATGTATAAGATATGAATGAATCAATGCTCAACACAAGCAAGTATGATATGATGATGAGTATGATGCTTTGCACAATTATAAGAGAGAGAGTTAGAGAGACAATGGATCAAAACGCAAACACCAAGATTTGTTTCGAGGTTCGAGCACCTTGCTCTACATCCCCGCCTACACCACCGTGTAGGATTTCCACTATCTCAACTCCCACCGAGGGAACCTCCACCGAGGAGGATTTCTTACAACTCTTGGAGTACCAAACTCCTCTCTCAAACAACCACCTCACAACCGAGGGGTAGGGCCCGTAGCCAATACAACAACCAACACCTCTACCGAAGAGGCTCACAACCAATCTCAATCACCTCACACTTGAGGGATACAAACCAATCACCCGATCACCTCTACCTAAGAGGGATACAACAAGAATAAGGGTGTACAACTTAGAGGTTACAAACAACAACCTCAAAACTCTCTCTTTCTTTCTTTTTCACAAAACAAAGATCCTAATAGTTTAGGATAATATGATATAGCTCAAGTGTGGAATCAAAGTGTTTTTGGAAACAAGCAACAAAGAAAAACTACTTGGAAAATCTCTTGTATATGATAGAAAATGAAATACCAAATCAAAATCCCAAAACCTAGTTTTCTTTGATTTTCCAAAAACCCAAAACAAATAAAGATGAGAAGTTTTTAAAGCCCAAAAACTCTTTTAAAACTCTTTTAAACACTTCAGAAAACTGGAAATTTTTCTCTTAGAAAACTTGGCCAAAATCCCCAAGAGATGGGTTTATATAGCCCCTATACAAAACTAGCCGTTAGGCTGATGTGGCAGCCTGACAGGCCACCGGTCGACCGGTCCGGTCGACCGCCAACGGTCAGAATTATGACCGTTGGGCAACTGCGGTCGACCGGCCCGGTCGACCCAGAAAACCCGAGAGCAGAGCTCTCAACTCGGTCGACCGTCACGGTCGACCGTGTCTGTGCCTTACAGACGTGCACGTCTGTGCACGTCGGTCGACCCGAACGGTCGACCGGCCCTTGGTGCGGTCGACCGTCAGGGTCGACCGACCAGCCTGTCAGCACAAAAACAAGGTCAGAAAATTTGGAAAAATATTTTCTAAAAAATCTTTTATCTCTTTTAAAATACCATAAAAATTGTTTTATCATTTTATATTGAAACTCAAACAAGTGATAAAAATTTCAAGATAATATATCAACATATCAATTCATTTTTGTGTCTTGCCAATTTTATCAAAAACAAAACTTGTATTTTTATCAAACTTGATTTTTCCAAAACATGAAAAGGATAGTCAAAATAAGTTTGTCTAGCAAGTTTAAAGCATGTATGTATATCTAGACCATATCTAATATACATAGGTATAAAGTAAACTTGTTTTGATCTATTATTCATGAAAACCAAAAACCAAATCATGAAACGTGTGTGTTTTGTGCACTTGAGCATATCAACTATACTAAGCTTTTACAAATCGGATCTAAACACACTAACTAAACTATGGATACCTAAGTCTTCTTGATGATCTTCATCTTCAAGTAGACTTGCTCCAAAACTCGTGATCCTCCAAGTGCAAAGATATGATCTTTAAGCTTTGGCACCGGAATCAACATGGAAAGCTTCTAAACTCCTTGTTGAAGCTAATCACCAACTAATATCCTGTTAATGATCTGAAACTTAGAAACACAAGAATATTAGTAAACATAACTACATGAGTTGATCATCATCAAAACTAGAGTGGAAGGCCATTGGGCCAACATGCTTCTCTTGTCTCTTTCGAGAGACGAAGGAGCTCGTGTATAGTGATACGAGCTGGGATATTGGCCAGCTGAGCCAATATGTCAAACCGAAAGGGTGTATCTAACCCTTGGCCTGGTGGTTTCTTCAACACGTGGTGGAATCGCACCTCCTTAGGCCTCTCTTTTCCCTTTGCTGGGATTGGAGTGGATGCTGGTGCTTGTACTGACGTCGTTTGCTGTTGTATCTCGTCAGTAGACTTCTCATACTGCTTTAAGTATGATTTTCCAGATCGGGTGCCCTTCTGTTGAGGCGCATCGGCTTGCGCTGCGCAAGCATGCTTTTCTTCTTCGGAATCACTGAGGGAAGCTGAAGTAAGATTGCCGTCGTCCGGCAGGATGGAGATGACATTGCAAGACTTGCCCTTTGACTTGGGCTTCTTTGAACCCCACTGCACGTCTTGGACGAGGTCTGAGTGTATCCACATGATTTCTCCTGTCTCCAATGTTAAGAGAACAAGACCCTTATTGTTTTGAGTTGTAGCTGGAGGATGCTTGACTTCCAACCGTGGCGCAGGGACTGGATAAGTTCCGTCAGGAACTGTGACCTTTGGAGTTTTGCCGAACTCGAGGGTCACCATATTGGCAGTGACTTTCTTCTGCTCCGTCTTTAATGTCAGAACCCCGACATCGATCAGGGCTTGTATTCTGTCTTTGAGGACATAGCACTTGTCAGTAGGATGGTGGATCATCCTGTGGTAGAGGCAGTATTTAGGGTCATTTGTGCGCCCTATCTCATTGGGACGCCGAGCATCTGGCAGTTTTATTTTGTTCCCTTTGTGGAGCAGATGGAATATCGTGACCACCTGATCGTCTTTGAAGGAGTACTACATTGGAGGGAACTTAGGCTCCTGATTGTTGAAGCACTCTTCTTGGCCTTCGACTGCACATCTCCGGATAACTCCACAGACATAGTCTCTTTGCCTTTAGCTTGAGAAGATTGCGGCAGGTCGCTACGCCCTTTGTTGTTCGTCCCCCACTTGCCTCTAGGGGCGGATGGTTCGAACTTTTTAGCTGACTTCTCGGCTATCTCAGCTTGTTCGACCAATTCTTTCTAAGTGTGGGCCTTGACAGCCCCCATGCGAACTTCTACTTGGTCTAAGAAGTTGTGTCTGCATGTCTGTAAGAGCATGGGTAGTGGCATCCCTGCTGGGCACATCAAGGATAAGTTTTTGAACCGTTCAATGTAGTCACGGACAGATTCGCCCTTTCTCTGCACAGTGGAGAGGAGTTTGTCCATGGTCACTTCGGTATCATCCTCATAGAAACGAGAGAGGAACCGAGTTTCTAGGTCGATCCGGAGTTGATAGAGCCCGAGGGAGACTTCAGAACCAGTCAAATGCCACCCCTTTAAAGTACCAATGAACAGCCTAGCCATGATGGCGTCATTGCTTATAACATTACCAGTCTGAGATCGGAAATAGTAGATGTGCTGATTTGGCGAGCTCTTTCCATCATAGGTATGCAGCGTTGGTGTTTGAACTTCGGTGGGTATGGCACCGAATCCCACTCCAATGGGTAAGGACAGACTGCCCCTACTTTCTTTAATTCATCCCTCTGAGCTAGGGATGCGATTTGAGCCTGGAGACCTTTAAGGACTTCAGCGTCTAAAGAAGAACCCTCCTTGGATTTCTCTAGCTTTGGTTGCTCATTGCTGAAGTATGTAGGGGCCGGAAAAGTTTGGTGGTCGGAGAAAGTGGTTTTAGCTGTAAAAGATTTCCTTGATTCAAGCGAAACGATTACAACCAAAAGAACTACTCTTCCCTCTTTTCCAGTTACAAGGGAGGGAGGATGTCTGAATCTTCCCTTTGTTTAAAGCTGGGTTCTTCGTGTGGCGATGGAGAGTGAATCTTGTCTCCGTTGACCAGATGACCGTCCTGGACCGTCGGGGGTCTTCTCTTCGGTTGGTAGAAAGAGTAACTCAGCTCCGTCTACCAAAACTCTCAAAGAGGAGGTAGGCGAAGAGCGGCTAGTACTCAGTAAGCTCGCTGAAGAGTCGTGCTTCTCTCTTGATGATCCTTCTGCCTGGATTCGATCGATTTTGATGATGCCCTATCTCAAAGCTCTCTCTCTAAAAACTCCGATCTTCTGCCAAGCTTCGATCCTCTCAAGCCTCTATCCCTGTGTGTCTCTCCAAAAACTCCGATCCTCTCTTCATAGCAAACAAGGCTATTTATAGGGATCTCAGGGGGTGAAGGTGCCTCCTGAAAACGCTCCCGAATGAGGGGCCACTACCCGCTACATGCGCGGTGACTGGCCCCGCAATCAGGGCAGTTGCAACTGAGACGCGGGCGTTGGGCCGAACGCGCCTTGAAGTTTGAGACGCGGGCGTCGAGCCAAACGCGCCTTGAGGTTTGAGACGCGGGCTTCGGGCCTTCACGTCTGGATGCTGAGGCGGGGCGTCGGGCCGACGCGCCTTGATGCTGAGACGCGGGCTTCGGGCCGACGCGTCTGAACGTTGTGACGCGGGTGTAAGAGCCAACGCGTCTTAATGCTGAGACGCGAGCATCGATTTCTCGCGTCTAGAGCTTGAGACTCTGCTTCCTTAATGGCTGGTCTGTTAGTCATTTTTAGACAGCCTACAGAACCCCCTCCAAAGTTTCTGATATTCCGCAGTTGAATGGGACGGATTTCGGAATACTTTGGATCTTAGCCGTGTTCGCGTTTTATGACTGGACTGTTGATGCTTCGGGTTTGATCTTATCTGGAATTGGTCTTCGTGAGTGTACTGTTGAACTCTTTGAAGCCGTCAGAGTTGATCGTGTTGAGTGTCTAGATACACAGTCTAGACCTCCCCGATTGCTTTTAGCCTGTCACGGGTGCGCTTTTGGCCGGGAGTGGTTGGTTGTCTGTTTGCGTCAGTGTACTGTTGAACTGATTTGTAGAAGCAGGAGACTGGACGCAGGTTCCTTTTTGAAAAAGCAGAAACTGCTTTAAAGACGCGACTTCTTAGCGAGACGCGATCTTTTGGCGATGAGAACGCGACCGATCTTCATAAGGCAGACGCGATTTTCTGGGTGCATTTATGATGATACTGACGGGGCATGTCCACCGAAGAGCCGCGTACTTTGGACGCGCACCTGTGCCATGTCATGATTACGCCGCCAGCTGGCCTGGGGAAACGGCGAGATTTCGCCTTTTGGCGCGCGGATCCCCCGTTCATTAAATGAACTGCTCCACGTGTCAACTTCTGACTTGTGGCGGGTCGCGACGCATGATCTTCCCTGTTTAAACAATGATTTGGCTCCACGCGTCAGGCAGCGATTCGCTGCGCGTTTATTGGGCCAAACGCTGCGTATCTTCGCGAATCTCCGTGCCTATAAAAGGCAACAGTCGGAGAGATGTATCTTCTTCTCCGAACGAACGCATTCTCTGAGAAAAAAGGACTTCCTTCTCTGTTCAACTATTCATCTCCTCGCTCGGATTTCTTGATCTTCAATGGCTCCCAAGACAAAACCGACTGCATCGACCTCAAGGGCGACCGTCGCCGAAGCTGAGAGAGATGCTTCCTCTGCGCAGGAGGGTGTTTTCCGAGGTAAAAATGCACCTTCGGTGTGGGTTCCGCCATTAAAACATGTTCATAGAACCCTAAGAACCTTTAACACAAGATCGTGTTTGATTCTCGGACGCTGTCCTTGAGATGATAACCGGGGCGCGGGCCTGATGATCCGACGCTGGTGAACTCTGCACTCTGGGTCCTTCACTTAGAATATTTCTAATTGTGAAGGTCTCTGAACGCGATTTGTAGAACGCGGATTTGATCCATGCGTTCTGTGCCGCGTTTTGTGCCATCAGGCGCTGGCGTCCGAGTCCAAGCACTTTGAAATTTCACAAGTCTTGGTTTGCAGAACGCGGATTTGATCCTTGTGTTCTGTGTCTTCAACCGCCGATTTTGTAGAATCCGGCGTTTGAGTCCAAGTACTTATGAAAATAAGTCTTGGTTTGCAGAACGCAGCTTTGCAGGTCTGGACGCGGATTCGAAAAAATTCCTGCGTCCAGTATCTCTTCTGCGTTTTGGTGTAAGTTCGCAGGTCTGGACGCGGATGATAACTCCTGCGTCCAATGTCTCGGCTGCGTTTCTCCTCTGGAATTTGTGCCAGTGACTTGACTTCTCTGAATGCAGGCGCTTGACGCTGGCTTTGCCCATTGCGTTTTACTACCTTGGCGCGTTTCAGACCTGAATCTTGCAACTCCTGTTCACCCAACAGAGAGATGGCAATTTTTTGGCGTTCTGAAATTCTTTGCGTCTGGTGCATTAGGCGCGGGTACAAACTGAGGCCGCGTTTGAATCCTATGCGTGGTGCAGTTTGACTTGCGTCTGTCTGACTGTGCGGGTCATTCCCGCGTCTGAAGTCTTGAATGGCTGCCGCGTTCTGTTACTCAGTTTCCTTTATAAAATGTACTGAGTTCCAGATTTTCTGACTCTCTTGCTTATTCTTTGCAGGTAGGCTTGCTTGTCCTTTTTCAGGTTTGCTGGGCCCCAGAAAGAATATACCGGCTGGCGAACTTGCTCCACGTACGTTTGTGAGAGATTAAATTATGGTCCTCGTCGTTTGTGAGAGATTAAATTATATCTCTGACGAGGACCCAACCCTCGCCAAGGTCTCTTCAGATCTGGTGCAAGAGACGGATAGGCTGAGTACCGGCGAGGGTGGTCCGGCGGTTGCGGCGGCGGATGAGATCCTCTTCCTCTCCCACTCCAGAAGTCACATCAAGGACACTCCGTTGGATGGCCTGCTGGGGAAAGGGATGGTGATGAAACCCCAGAAGTGACATCGAGGACAGTTAAAGTCCGTTGAGTCTTCTGCTGGGGGAAGGATCAATTCTTGAAGGAAGAGTTGCCGGACTTTTTGCTGCCGCCCGGACTAAGTGGAGGGTGGCATCCTTTGTGATGACTCCTAAACTTCTGCTCTCACCCCAAGAGTGACTCCATGTTTGTTGGATAGTCTACTAGGGAAAGAGACGCGCCTGAACGAAGGGTTGCAGGACCTTCCATTGCCACTGGACCTCAAGAACACCATTGCTCTTGGCTTGGTCAGCTAGGGCGCTTTCGAAGTTGGCGTCACGCATCAAAGTGCAACCGGCTCCAATTGTGCACCTGGGATCAGATGCAGTTTCAAGGAGTGAGTACGGCCTCAGAGAGAGAGAGGGACTTCTTTGTACTCCTTAATTGTAACACTCAATCTTATTGTATAAGAGAGCGTTTTGTATCACTTTCATGTGTTTGGATATGAATAAAAGTGACACTTTTCTTTTTGCTTCTTTCTGTTGTCTTGAACGTTTTGTTTTAGAAGCCAAAGAATAATTTTGGTGGACCCGCCACTTTATAAAAGAAAGTGACGAGTGGAGTGCGTACCCCCAGAGAAGGTGAACTTTTATCAAGGATTTGGGATTAACTTGATTTAAGATCAGCTGGGGATTTTGATGGAAGCATTGTTTATTGGTGTAATGTTAACCAACACTGCCTCCAGAATGAATTTGATACTCGGTTGGGGAGAATATCAAATGAAACTAGACTCGTGGGGAATCTAGTAAGATTTTTACCGTTAGAGGTGTGATATTAACTTAACGGTTTAGAAGTAGTCTTGTCAGAAGTGTAATATTAACTTGACAAGGATGTGAGTTAGAGGTGTGATATTAACCTAACTCATCAGCGTCTCAGTTTTATTGGGAAAACTGAGGGTGTCACTGTCATAGGTGTGATGTTTAACTTAACAGTGATAGAAATGCTAGAGGTGTAATGTTGAACTTGGCATTAGTCGTCTCGGCTTAAAGAAGTCAAGGAAAGGTCATAGCCATAGGTGTATTGTTGAACTTAGCAATGACTCGGATGCTAGAAGTGTAGTGTTAACTTGGCATCGTTCATCTCGGCTTGGACAAGGAAGTCGAGGAAAGGTGACTATCAGAGGTGTGATATTAACTTGACAGGCACTCGATGTACTGCTTAGAGGTGTAATGTTAACTTAAACAGTAGTTTGTCAGAGGTGTGATATTAACTTGACAAGGATTTGCTTGCGATAGGAGCAATTTGAGGACCTGTCATTCTATTGATGAGAATTGACAAGTGGAATTTGAAGTGCCAGAGGTATAGTGTTAACTTGGCAAATTTGAGAGTTTGTTACTCTATGTAGAGTTAACAAGCCAGGTTTATACTCGACAAAGAGTATTCATTACTAGAGGTATAGTGTTAACATAGTAATGATTACATTTTGTGGTCCTACCATTCTATGGATGAGAATTGGTAAGGGATTTTTGGAGGGAAAAGTGGAATCAAGTCCACTTAGGATTTTTAGCAAACCTCAGCTATCAACGGATTTGAGATGCCTTTACCAACTACCGTTTGAGTTGGGCTAGCCATGCTATTCCCCTCAGCATGATGAGTTGTCGAGGACTTATATTGGGCTTAAAAGGCAACATTTTCCTCTATCCTTAGCCGTCGGAGGCGTCGGATCAAATGGGAACGTGTCCCTTAGGATTTTTAGCAAATCCTCAGCTGTCAACGGGTTTGTCTTGCCTTTACCAACTACCGTTTGAGTTGGGCTAGCCATGCTATTCCCCTCAGCATGATGAGTTGTCGAAGACTTATGTTGGACTTAAAGCCAACATTTTCCTCTATCCTTAGCCGTCGGAGGCGTCGGATGTCTGATCAGAGGTGTATTTTTAACTTGATCGGTGGAAGAATGCCATCTAGGGATAGTATTTGAGTAGACTGACTCTACCACAATGGTCCTTCCCATTTGGGTTGGAATTTTCCTTTCGTCTTATGTGTCATGACCATGGGTCTTCGGACGGCTAAGACGAGGTCGCCTTTCCTGAAAGTTCGCGATTTGACTTTCTTGTTGAAGGCTCTGGTGATACGAGCTTGGTAAAGCTCGATTTGTTGTTGGGCCTGAAGACGCTTGTCGTCCAAGGCTTCCAATTCTTGGAGTCGCTGTCGATGCTTCTCCTCTGTTGTCATTTCCGCTGTCAAGGCGACGCGAAGAGATGGAATTTGGATTTCCAGTGGAAGGACGGCTTCGCATCCGTACACCAAGGAAAATGGCGTGGCTTTAGTTGGGGTTCGCACAGTCGTGCGATAGGCCCATAAGCATTCGCCCAACTTATCGTCCCAGTCTCGTTGACTTTTCGAGACGAATTTCTTGAGAAGCTTGCCAATAGTCTTATTGAAAGCTTCTGCGAGGCCGTTAGCGGGCGGATAGTATGCCGTTGATGACACACTCTGGATTCTGAACTTGGCGCAGAATCTCTGAAAAGCCTGGCTGATGAACTGGGGTCCATTGTCATGGACAATCCGCCGAGGCACACCGAAGCGGTAAATAACGTGATGTTTCACAAACTTGATCACGTTAGAAGATTTCACCTCTTTCAAAGGGATAGCTTCGGCCCACTTTGAGAAGTAATCGGTTATCGCTAGGATGAACCGATGTCCCTTTGATGATGGTAGGCTGATAGGACCAACCACGTCCATCCCCCACATTTCGAATGGCCAGGTAGGTCGTAGAGTGGAGGTATCCTGGTGCTTGATGGATGAAATCGCCATGTATTTGACAGGCGTGACATCTTTTGGCATAGGCAACAGCATCGGCAACCATCTTGGGCCAGTAGTAACCCAATCTTTGGAGTCGGTTTGCCAGCTTCGGGCCAGGTTGATGAGCTCCACAAGTACCATCGTGGGCTTCTTTCAATACTCTTGGGCTTCTTTGACGAGAGGCATCGGAGCAGGATCCCGTCATGCGATCGACGATACAATGTTCGCGAAATCGCATTGTAGTAGAATTTGGAGGCTTTCCTTCGGATGGCAGCCGCCTCCCTGGCGTCTTCGGGCAAGATGCCGTACAAGACAAAATCAATGTAGGGGAATCGCCAGTCTTTAAGTTCTGGATCGGTCGACACTTCAAGTGTTTCCTTACCGCGACGATCTCCCGTTGACCTCTGGTAGTCTCCGAGGGGACTTTTTGGGCAGTATAGGTCGTGGCTATAGACGAATACCTTCTCCATTGCTCCAGCTGGAAGAGCTAAGGAGGCAGCAAGGGATGCAAGTGCATCTGCATGCGCATTTTGCTTGCGCGGTACATGGTCGATGTAGAAGTTTGAAAACCTCTCGGCCATGTGGATTGTCGCGTTGTAGTAGGGTACTAGATCTTCATGCCTGACCTCATACTCTCCGCGAACTTGGCTGACGATGAGTTTAGAATCACCGTATGCCTCGAGATTTTTAACGCCAATCTCATCGGCGAATTGCATCCCAATCAAAAGAGCGTTGTATTCCGCCACATTGTTGGAACAGGGCTCGGTTAACGAGATAGCTCGGGGAATCACGTAATTTTGTGGGGAGAGAGTACTACTCCTACCCCCGCAACTGTATGTCCCTTAGAGCTTGTTCTCGATGCGCCATCGAAGAAAAGTTGCCATACTTGTCCTTTCGAACAATGTCTGGGTCAGGCAGGCTTCGGCGACCTCGTCTGGGAGGTCCTCGTAGAGTTTGGCTGCCCTGGGATCTGGGTGTTCAGCTAAGAAGTCCGCCACCGCTTGTCCCTTAATAGCCTTTTGTGGCAGAAAATGCATCTCATATTGTGATAGCAATATGGCCCATTTTGCCAGCCGGCCATTTAGTGAAGAAGGCTTTGTCATAAGTAACCTCAGGGGGTTGACTTTGGATATGACATTTATGGTTTGGCCCACCAGATAGTGTCGCATTTTCTGAATGGCGAACACCAGTGCCAAACATTCCTTATCGATCGGGTTGTACCGATGTTCGGCTACCGATCATCGTTCTACTTAGGTAGTAGATTGCTTGTTCTCGCCCCTGGTCATCATTCTGAGCTAGTAGAGCTCCCAAAGAATGATCCATGATCGGACGTACACCAGGAAAGGCTTTCCGGATACCGGAGCTGCCAGGACTGGTGGTTGGTGAGGTAGTGCTTGATCTCCTCAAATGCTTGCTGGCAAGCGTTCGTCCCAAATGAACGAAACGCCCTTCTTCATCAGCTTAGCGAAGGGTTGGCATCTCCCGGAGAGATTTGAAATGAATCTGCGGATATATGCCAATCGTCCTTGTAATCCTCTGAGCTCCTTGAGGCTTTTGGGGGGTTGCATCTCTTGGATAGCACGGACTTTCTCGGATCAAATGGATTCCTGTGGAAGTCACGACAAACCCTAGGAATTTGCCACTGGCTACCCCCAGGAAGGACTTGGTGGGGTTCATCTTCAATTGATGAGCCCGCATGATGTCGAAGACCACCCTCAGGTCTGCTATGTGATCACCTTTAGTGCGGCTTTTCACCGCAATGTCGTCGACATAACATTCCACCGTTTTGCGTATCTGCCGATGGAAAATGGCATTCAGGCCCTTTGGTAGTTGCCCCGCATTTTTCAGACCGAAGGGCATGACGGTGTAGCAGTATACCCCTAGAGGTGTCCTGAAGGAGGTGTGCTTTTCGTCATCGGGATACATCTTGATTGATTATATCCTGAGAACCCGTCCATAAAGGACATTCGCTCGAATCCACAAGTATTGTCAATCATGACATCTGTGATTGGCAATGGGAATTCGTCTTTGGGGCAGGCCTCGTTTAGATCACGGAAGTCGATGCAGATCCGGATCTTCCCGTTCTTCTTGGCGACGGGGACGATGTTGGCTACCCAGTCGGGATGCTGTTCCTCCCTGATAAAGCCGGAGTCAATAAGCTTCCTGACTTCTGATTGGATTGCCTCCATTATCTCTGGACGGAACCGTCGCTGCTGTTGTTTAACGGGCTTCATGTCCGGATTGATGTTGAGGCGATGCATAGCCACTTGAGGATCAAGTCCAGGCATGTCCTCATAATTCCAGGCGAAGACATCTATATACTCTTGTACAAGAGATATTAAATCTTCTTCTCTGGAGGCGACAGGCCGTCACTTATGAAGATGGGTTTAGGATTGTCTTCATCTCCTAGGTTGACTTGAACAACCTTGTCTTCTGTGGGTGGCTCACGCTGTTCAAAGCGGATGTCCCAAAGAGCATTCAAATGTCTGATCCAAGGATCTGTATCAGATTGGATCATTTCTTCATCTTCATCCTCCAGATGGCTTGTCGAAACCATGTTTACTGAAAGCCCTTTGAAGATGTTGCCGACACTGACATCTGATTCCCATGACGACGTGTCTGATGAGCAGTCATGACTTGACAGTCTCTCCGAATCAGAGGCTGATGGCACTGGAGTTGATATATAGCCCAACCCCCGGCGCGTCCGATGATAGTAATCAGGGGTTTTCCCTTTTGGTACAAAGGATCGAAGCAGTGTTCTTCTTCCTTTTCCGAAGTTCAACCCAGGCTTGTTGGTTAGATCATACCCCATGCGCTTCATCATCTTGAGCGTTCTTGGTTCATAATGATCGAACTGAGGGGATTCATCCTCACCTTCCGATTCTTCGTGGGCATAGGTTCAGATGCGATTCGCCCAAAAAGTATTGGTCTTTGGCCTTTTCGTCTGGCTGGAACCATGAATACAGACTCTTGCGCGTCACCATTATCTTGGTATGTCCCGAAGGATGATTTCACCGGTACATGCAAAGATGTCAAGGCATCTATTGCCGACCAGAGGTCATCGTCCATGTCGGTAGTGGTATCCGACGGTATTGAATCGGAAACATAACAGGGAAATACGCAAAGTCTAAATCTTCATTAATGTACCACCACCCGCATCGTCGGTGGTATCAACATCGAGCTTATTAGTGCTCTTACAATGGGCTCCAACTCCCACAGGCACTCTTCTTTCTCAGGCTCAACGTCAGCTTCATTACCAGAGTCTGGCTCCTCTGGTTGTGGGGTTTCATTAGTCTCCTCCGGATCCTGATATAAGAGGGAGTCCGTGAAATAATTTTCAACCCCTTTAAACGGATGCCTTTCGGCAATCAACGTTCGGACCTGTCCACTCTCGTCAATGTATTTCATGACTTGGTGGAGAGTAGAGGGAACGATGGAATTGCGGTGAATCCATGGTCGTCCCAGCAACAGGTTGTAGGAAGTGTCCGCGTCAATGACGTAACACGTCACTTCTGACTTAAGGCTCCCGATCTGGCATTTGAGCTTGATCTTCCCCATGGGCGGGAGCTGTTGGCATTGAACCCGTAAATAGTCGTCTGGGTAGGGCTCAGACGATGGGTAGGAATGCCTAGAAACTGCATAACCCGGCGAGGTATGATGCTCAGCGCGGACCCTGGGTCTACCTGGATGCGGTTCACCTCAGATGACCCAATATACCCTGTGAAGTATAGGGGTCGGTCATGCTTCCCTTTAACCTGCATGTCATCTGTTGTGAAGGTGATGCAGGGAGCATTTGGGGAGGTGTGGAGGCAATCCTCTTCATCTTCCTCCCTTGGCACGCGGGTCATAAAGACTCAGCATTTGCCAGAGCTTCTTGTAGAGCCTCTCTGGTTGACTTTGATAGCCTCAGGAGCTCATACAAGGTAATGCGTGCCGGTATGTTGGCTAGTTGAGCCAAGACGTCGAAGCGGTAAGGTGTCGAGGATTCTTCCGTTACACCTTTCGCAAGAACTCGAGAAAACCGAGTTTCTTTCTGCTTCTCCCCAGGCTGTTTAGAGGAGGGCTTGGCTGGTTCCACGGCTGGTTGCGGAGAAGCCGCTGATGTCTCGCCGTACTGCTTCAAGTATGCCTGTCCTGAACGGTCCCCGCCGTAGGTTGGCTGGGCTCTGCGGCCAGGACTATTGTTTCCTCTTCTGAGTCAGTCAGCGAGGGAACATCAGTGTCCGCTTCTCGAGAAGAGGCGCATATCACATGGCAAGATGAAGCCTTCCCTTTGCCTTTGGACTTTCTGTTGGTCACAGTCGTCCATTGTTGCTCGTCGACGAGGTCAGGGTGGACCCACATGATTTCCCCTCGAGGTGTAGGGACGGGTACCAAGCCTTTCTCCTGCTGCTGATGAGGGTCTGTGTTGACCACCCTCAGTTCTCCTTTCGGGACAGAGATTACCCCCACGGGTGTCGGGGGTCGTGTCCCAAACTGGAGAATCGACGTCATGTTGGCCGTCATCTTCTTCTGCTCCGGTCGGAGTTTTAATACCTCCGCGTCAATCTGAGCTTGAAGGATGTCCTTAAAGACATAGCAGCTTTTGGTAGGATGTCCGAGCATCCTGTGGTATAAGCAGTAGGTGGGATTGTCGGTCTTGCCGACCTCCTCCGGGCGCCTAATTTCAGGGAGCTTCAGTCGATTGCTCTTGTTGAGTAGCTTGAAGAGCGAATCGACGTGTTCCTCCTTGAAGGAATACTGCTTGTTGGGGCGTGGCTGGCTTGAAGAGCCACTTGCCCTGCCTGTTTGAGGTTTGGTGGGAGATTTGGTCTCCGTCGCCAAATTATCCTTCCGCTTGGTTTGGAGGGATATGTCTGGTGCACGCCTTGTCGACCTCTCTGGCCTGGGCTTGCCTTCTTCCGCTCTGACGCGGGCGACAATCTCCTCAGCCTGTTCACCTTGCTGGACTAATTGTTTCCAGGTGCGGCTTTCAGCAACTCCTATTTGAGCAAGGAGTGAGGTTTGGAGATTATGGCGACATGTTTCCACCAAGGTGGCCTGGGTCATGCCGCTTGGACATCGGAGTGCCATGTTCCGAAATCTTTCTACGAAAGACTTGACGGACTCTCCCTTTCGCTGTTTTGTAGCTAAAAGGGTAGGCATTGTGACCTCCGAATCATCTTCGAAGAAGCGTGTTAGAAACAGCTTCTCCAAGTCACCCCAGTTCTTGATGGAACCTTCGGGGAGCTTCATGAACCATTCAAAGGCCAACCCTTTCAGGGTGCCGATGAACAGTCGCGCCAGGATGGCATCGTTATCTACCACATTCCCGGTCTGGGATTTGAAGTAGTAGATGTGCTGGTTGGGTGACCCCTTCCCGTCGAATGCCTGGAGAGTTGGAGCCTTGAACTTAGGAGGGTACGGGACTAAGTCCCACTCGGCCGGATAGGGCCGGACTACTCCAGCTTCTTGGAGGCCTTTACGGTTGGTAAGGGCTCGAGGCGCTGCTCTAGTTGACTCATTCTCTTAGCATGAGCCTTTCCCGGGGTCTGGTCGCTTCTTGCCTGCGACGAGGGCTTGGACACATCCGAGGTAGATCGTCGTGTCTCGTCAGAAGATTCGGAGGGTGGGCTTTCTCCTTTTCTCCCTTTCCCCTTCGGTCGTCTAGGAGGAGATCTCGCTCTTTCTTCAAGCAATTTCTCAAGCATATGCTTGAGGGAGTCAATGGATCTCTGTTGAGAGGCGATTATATCCATCTGGTGCTTCTGCGTCTGTTCTAAACGCCTGGTCGTCTCCTCAGGAGTGTCTGCCATGTAGGCGGAAGCCTCCTTCTCGACGGAAGAGTTTGAAGCTTGCGACCCCACTACAGCAGAGTGAGAATCACCCGTTCTAATGCCGCGGGCTAAGGCATTATAGTCAATTGGGGGAATGGCCCCCGTCCGGGTGCGAGTGTGTTGATACACTCCTTCCGGTACAGAGTCAGACTCGGAGTCATCTGGGCTGACTGCAATTTGTTTCCCCTTACTCCTGCTAGTCATGTTTGCAGTAAGCTCCGGGTATTCAACATCTGAGAAGGTTCTCCTCCTGTGGGAGCGTCTTCTCTTGGCTGATGGGGGAATCAGGGTCAGCTGTCTAATTAAAGACGGCTGGTGCACGCCTGACTCGCAATGGCATCCAGAGAGCATCTGAATGAGCTGTTGACAGCAGCATGGAGAAGTGGTCTGATTGGCACTCCTCTTCCTTGTCAAATAATCCCTCAAATCTGTGGGAGGGGGATTAAAGAGACTGGTCTCGCAACGTCGACGACGGGAGACAGTCATGTGCTGTTCAGCCTGGACACAGGTTTCAGAAACGCGGCTGTTGCGTCGCGGCTGCGTCACGCGCGTCTGGCGTCTCTGTTGATATGAGACGCGACTTTCGCGTTGCTGTCTGCTGCGTTGGAGAAGAGAGACTTGGGAGAGAGTGGGCTGCTGGGCCCCACGCCTATGGGCGCGTGCTTCCTGTGTTTGACAAGACGCAGAAGCTTCGCTTCGGCGTTTGGCAAGTTGGTCTTCAGAGGGCTCAACTTGGGGAGTCTCGCGTTTGGGTCGCCAAACACGGACCTCTCGCACTGGACGAGGTGCGGGCAAGGCATCGGATCGTACGCTGCGTTCAACCCCAGTCAGAAAACCAACGGTTCCGACCGAGTGTTGATGCGCGCGTCTTCTCTGTCGACGCTCGGCATTCCGATTGCGTTGTGGAGGAAGAGAGAAGCCAACAACTTCCTGGTTTGTAGAACCAGGGGTGTTTGCCACGCGGGTCTCCTGAGAGACGCTGACGCGGGCGTTCTGTGCGACACGGTCGATCGCACCAGTAGATGTGCCGGGGACCACGCGGGCCTTCAGAGAGGCGTTGGCGCGTGTGTTCTGCGCGGCGCGGTTGATCGTAGCAGAGGAGTCTGAGGTTACGCGGGCCTTCGGAGAGGCGTTGGCGCGTGAACCAAACTTGGCACAGTAGGCAGCAGGAGCACCCGACAGAGCCTCAGATTGGGCTTCAGGGGGCTGTCCACTTGAGACCCTGCGGCAGACGCGGGTCTTTGGGCTCTTGGAGCCAGAAGAGAGGAACTCTTCATACTTCGCCTGGTCGAACTCGACGACGAGGGATTCGACCATTTTCCCCTTACGGAGAACGTCATCTTGCACCACGGTGCGCTCGTCAGTAACGAAGGTAGTCCCCAGCGGAGTCGCCATCTCTTGTAGGGGCCGGAAAACTTTGGTGGTCTGAGAAAGTGGTTTTAGCTGTAAAAGATTTCCTTAATTCAAGCGAAACGATTACAACCAAAAGAACTACTCTTCCCTCTTTTCCAGTTACAAGGGAGGGAGGATGTCTGAATCTTCCCTTTGTTTAAAGCTGGGTTCTTCGTGTGGCGATGGAGAGTGAATCTTGTTCTCCGTTGACCAGATGACCGTCCTGGGCCGTCGGGGGTCTTCTCTTCGGTCGGTAGAAAGAGTAACTCAGCTCCGTCTACCAAAACTCTCAAAGAGGAGGTAGGCGAAGAGCGGCTAGTACTCAGTAAGCTCGCTGAAGAGTCGTGCTTCTCTCTTGATGATCCTTCTGCCTGGATTCGATCGATTTTGATGATGCCCTATCTCAAAGCTCTCTCTCTTCAAAACTCTGATCTTCTGCCAAGCTTCGATCCTCTCAAGCCTCTATCCCTGTGTGTCTCCAAAAAACTCCGATCCTCTCTTCATAGCAAACAAGGCTATTTATAGGGATCTCAGGGGGTGAAGGTGCCTCCTGAAAACGCTCCCGAATGAGGGGCCACTACCCGCTACATGCGCGGTGACTGGCCCCGCAATCAGGGCAGTTGCAACTGAGACGCGGGCGTTGGGCCGAACGCGCCTTGAAGTTTGAGACGCGGGCGTCGAGCCAAACGCGCCTTGAAGTTTGAGACGCGGGCTTCGGGCCTTCACGTCTGGATGCTGAGGCGCGGGCGTCGGGCCGACGTGCCTTGATGCTGAGACGCGGGCTTCGAGCCGACGCGTCTGAATGTTGTGACGCGGGTGTAGAGCCAACGCGTCTTAATGCTGAGACGCGAGCATCGATTTCTCGCGTCTAGAGCTTGAGACTCTGCTTCCTTAATGGCTGGTCTGTTAGTCATTTTTAGACAGCCTACAATGGATACCTAAGTCTTCTTGACGATCTTCATCTTCAAGTCGACCCGATCCAAAACGTGATCCACCGAGTGCAAAGGTATGATCTTGATGCTCGGGCACTGGAATCACCATGTGAAGGCTTCCAAACCTCATCTTGTTGAAGCAATCACCAACTAATATATTGCTAAATGATCTGAAACTAAAATCACAAGATTATTAGTAAACATAACTACATGAGTTAATCATCATCAAAACTAGAGTGGAAGGCCTCTGGGCCAACAATCTCCCCCTTTTTGATGATGACAAAACTCATGGAGTTATATATGCATGGATTAAAGTTAAGCTTCAAAGAAGCTCCCCCTTAACTCATGCATAAACAAATAAACATAAATATGCAATGAATTATGAAACATGAAACATGCATAGATATGCATAAAACAATTAGAGGCTAGATACCAATGAAATTTTCAAAAACAAATAAACATGCTCTAGATACCAATTAAACTTAATATTTGCTAAAAACATAAATATGCATATAAAACTCTCAACATCTTTCTCAACAATCTTTCTCCCCCTTTTTGGCAATCATCAATAAAGGGGTAAAAGCAAAAGCAAAACAATAAATTTTTCTCCCCTTTTTGTTCGAAACAAAGAATCAACTAAGGGTTCAAACAAACAAATCAATAAATAGATATATGCGATATACATTCATGAAGAGGAAGACGCTAAGTTAACTTCCCTACATATATGCATTACAGAAAAGGATGACAAGCCTTAATTCACATAACACATAATATGCAATGTATAAGAAGAGATGTGAAGCTCCCCTACACACGTGTATCGCATAAAGAAGAGTTGTCAAGCCTCAATATAAGATACACTCAACATGAATCTATATGTAGAAGAGATGTTAAGCTCTCCTTGCATATATGCAATCATATCAAAAACATTTTTAACACTTCTTATTAAAAAAATTTGAATTTTTTTTCTCAATAAGATAAATTTGATACCAATTTAGAATGTGTCAAAGTAGTGCATCTTGATACCAATAGAAGGAAACATAAAAACATTGATACCAAAAGAAAATCTTGATACCAATTGAAACATAAACATCTTGATGCAAAATGATACCAATTGTAAGAATTTGTCATTAAGAACATATGATATCAAATTGAAATTATTATTTTCTATCATAAAGTAAGGGAGTGGAATACAAAACCAATGATAAACCAAATACCAATTGAAAGGTAAAATACGAGTTTTCTCCCCCTTTATGAAATACCAAATAAAACGATGTCTAAGCTTGTATTAGAATACCAATTGAAAACTAATCAATTGAAACATGATGATCATTAAAACTCAAGCTTAGCATAAAAAATATATATATATATATATATGTATGAAAATTTGATACCAATCGAAATTGATACTATATGAAGTGCAAGCATACATATATAAAAAATATATGAGTATACAAGAAATGTCAACATTGATACCAATTGAAAGAATCCAATGATACCAATTGAAACAACAATAATATCAAATGTATATCTCATATAACCTACCGCCCAATCATGTTCAAGTTTAAAATGATTTTCACTATAAAGCATACATGAGCATGGTCTCCCATCCAACCGCCCTTTGAAGGTAGGGGTTTTCAAAAATAGGTTTGAAAATTGAAGTATGTTTGAAAAACTCTACCAAAATGAAGAATACGAACTAGTTAAATGAAAAAACTTGGTACTAGTACGAAATCCTTCAATCAAGGAATAAAAACAAATTATTTTTCATAAAAACATGAAATTCACAAAATAGCTAACACTCATAATCAATGAAGCATAAATATAACTCATGAAAACAACATGAGTAAATAAGAAATATGAGTGTACAAATACAATGTGAAGAACATGATCATGAAAGTATTCAATTTAGCTCAATATTCCTTGAAACAAGAAAATCATCAAAACTTATTTAATCTTCAAGGTATATGTATGTCTTATACAAACTAAAGTATACATACATATCCCAACACAACGAGTCCACTAAGATATATGCATGAAGGCACGTGGCTCAAAAGGATGTATATGTATAACAATAATTTGGATAAAATGGACATATACATGAAGTTAAACACAAACACATGAAAACATGAATAACGCGAAAAAGCTAAATTTTTATTAAAACAAATTTCATTTCAAGGTATATGTATGATTTGTCAACACAAGAAGTATACATACATACCCTAAACACAATTTGAGTCCATATATATAGATTTGCATGAAAGGCAAATGACTCAAGGGGTATACATGTATATCTTAAAGTTTGGCAAAAATACACATATACATGAAATGAAAAACTCATACACATAAAAAAAATCCAAAAATAGGAATACAAGTTTAAAATGTATGAATCATCAAAACTAGACTATACTAGCACATCTAATGGGTTCAAATAAGCATTCAAGCTCAAACATATATAGATTTATTTGTGGCCCACTATATGCACAAATATATATCTAGTCTTAATGAAAACTAACATTTAAACAAGTAATCAAAACATGAAGCATTAAAACAAAAATCATATGATTGTTATGTCAAATACACATGCATTAGATTCATGATGTACATGATAGCTAAACAAAAGTGAGAACACTAAATATGGGTCCATATAAACATGGGTGTCTCAATTACTATACATGTATGTCAAGAGTCTAATAATCATGGTATTTGACATATTAATCAAAACATGAAATATCAAAACTAAAATCATAAATATATGATCATTATGTATATGCATGTGCATTAGATCTAGGACATACATATTAGTTAAAAAAAAAAAAAAACAAAGTGAGAACACATATAAATAGATCTATATCAAACATGGGTGTCTCAAATAACAAACATGTATATCACTAATCTAATAAACATGGCACAAGCATAATGAATCATAAAATAAGACATGCTATAAAATGATGAACATGAAAGCATGTAAATATAAATGGGAGTTAGAGATTTATACCAAAACCGATGAGGACACCTCTCTAGTTCTCCAAACCAAGGTGGTCCTCCCACCAAACTTCCTTGAAAGTGAGCATCCAATTGATTTCCATGAAGCTCGGAACGCATCCACTCCAAGGTACCGCTACTCTCACGTCATGCGAGAGCCCACACCTATATCAAATACAATAGGGGTGGTCTTTGGTACCCATATCTTTTTGGGTCCATGGGGGTTAGTACCTTCCCTAACCCAAACAAACTTATTTGCTAAATTTACATCATGTATTCTATCAAAGCAAAATTTAGCAAGGTGGTCATTACGTCCACAATGTGTACAAGTGTACACATGAGCATACAACGTGTGATGGTGTCCGTGAGGAGCATGTGTATGCCGTGATGGGTGTGCATGCATAGATGGAACTTGCTTCTTTTGAAACAAGGATTCCAAACGTGTGTGGCTCTTGGCACATTGGCTCAAAGTGGAGCCCAAACTATCAACATTCTTTTTTAGCATAGATATATCTTTTCAATTAAAGAAGAAGTGTGGCATGCAATAGGTAAAGTGTGTGATACTACCCTAGCATGGCAAACATGTGCATCAATATTATTTTGTAAAGAAACATTTTTCTTTAAATAAACATCTAAATCATTTGAAATAGAGATATTTTTATTTTTCAAAGCAACATTCTCTTTTAAAGCAAATCAACTTTTGGAAACAAATTTTCATTTTTCTTCAAAAGAGTTTCACAATCATTTTTAGATTTTAAAACTTTATTTTCTTTTAGTGCAAGATCAAGTTGAGATTTTAATGAATCCCTTTCATTTGAAATCTCCACCTTTTCTTACAAAATAATATTAAGTCTAGAAAGCAAATTTTATTTTCATTATTAATGCCTAGACTTTTCTTTTTCAAAACATTATATTTTTCTATTAATTTTTTCAAAACAATAGAAAGTTCTTCATTTAAAGTGTTGGATCAACATGCTCATCACAAGAAGAACTAGAATCAAAGCTATCTAGTTGAGATTCGATTGTACCTCAAGGGAGTCATTCTCTTGGACCATGAAGCATTGTGAGTCGGATTCTCCACTAGACTCCTCCTCTTGTTGGATAGGCAATTGAAGCTTGGAGGTAGTGGTTGTGGTTGTCAACATATTCCACACTGCAAATGCGGAATCAAAGTTAGAAGCAAGCAAAAGATATTCTTTATTTAATGTGCTTCTAATAGCCTCAAGGGCTAGTGCATTGGCCTCTATATGCTTGCTATCACTAAGGTAGGATTCCTTGGTAATGGCAAGGTGAACCTTATATCCTAGGGCTTGTAAATAGATGGACATCCTAGTCTTCCAAACAACAATGTTGGAAGAATCAAACATAGGTGGGGTCATGAAGTCCATGGGTATAAACTATATGTGTGCAAACAAGCAAAATGCAAATGATAGATTAGCAAATAAGGATCTCACTCCTAGGTTGTTAAACCTAAGTATCAGGAGCGTAGGCTCTGATACCAATTGAAATCACCTAGAGGGGGGGTGAATAGGTGAAAGTGCTAATCTAGAAACTAAATGCGGAAGCTAAAACTATTTGCAACTTCACTTAATACAACCAACAAGTGTAGCCGAATTCCCCGTGAAGGGCTCTGACTAACTCCTCTTGATTCCCCTAGATAAGGGTTGAGGTGCTATATGAAGCTCTTGTGGTTAAGTATAAGTGAGGCACACACACAAGCAAGCCAAGCATATAAGGATGATCAATATGAAATAATGCAAGGCACAAATGCAAGCAATAAGATATGAATGAATGAATGATGATTTGCACAAATAAAAGAGAGAGAGGATTTAGAGGCAATGGATCAAACGCAAAACAAAGATATGTTCCGAGATTCGAGCCCCTAGCTCTACGTCCCCGCCTTCACCGAGAAGGATTTCTAATCCACTAAAGGAGTACCGAACTCCTCTCTCAACCTTACAATGTCACCGAGGTAATACAACACAATCCACCTCTACCGAAGAGGGATTAGGCCCGTAGCCAACAAACAATCTCCACCTCTCACTAGAGGGAGCAAACACCACTCCGATCAACCTCTACCAAGAGGGATACAACAAGTCAAGGAGGGTTTACAACTTGGAGGCTCAATCAACCTCAAATAATCTCTTTTTCACAAAACAAAGATCCTAAATAGATTAGGATAGAATGATATAACTCAAGTGGAAAAATTAGGTGTTTGGAAAATAAAACTCAAAGAAAACACTTGGAAAACTCTTTGTAAATGATAGAATTGAAGAACAAAACAAATCTCCCAAATTTCTATTTTCTTTGATTTCCCAAACCCTAAAACAAAAACCAATTTGGAAGTTTAAAACCAAAAACACTTTTGAAAACTTGTTTTAAACACTGGAGAAACTCTGAAATTTTTCTTGTCAAAACTCTTGTCAAAATCCCCAAAGAGATGGGGTATTTATAGGCTCAAAAGAAAACTAGCTGTTAGGCTGATCTGTCAGCCTGGCAGGCTTGCGGTCGACCGACCGGTCGACCGCCAACGATCATAAATATGGCCGTTGGGGCATCCCGGTCGACCGCTCGGTCGACCGCCCAGATACAGAGAGCAAGGCTCTCTGGTCCGGTCGACCGGCCCATTTCCTGCCTAGACGTGCACAGACTTGTGCACGTCGGTCGACCGGTCGGTCGACCGGCTCTGGTATACGGTCGACCGGGCCGGTCGACCGCCAAAGCCTGGCAGCCAATATACTGGGTCAGAAAAATAGGTTTAAAATATTTCTAAAAATTCTTTAAAAACTTCTAAAAAAATCTCCAAAAATAGTTTTATCATTTTGCATTGATATATAAACTTGTGACAAACATTTCAACTCAAATATCAAGCATGAGAAACCATTTTTGTGTTTTATCATTTTACCAAAAACCAAAACTAGTATTTTGTCAAACTTGAATTTTTCAATACATGAATAGGAAAGTCAAAATAAGTTTGTATAAGAAGTTTAAGCATGCATGTATAACTAGAATACATCTACTATACATAAACCATTTAAACTTGTTTTGATCAATCTATTCATGAAAACAAATATCGGTTAAACTAAAAACTGAAAAACCATAAAACGTGTGTGTTGCGCATTTGAGCATATCAACTATTCTAAGCTTTACAAATGGATCTAAAACACACTAAACTAAACTATGGATACCTAAGTCTTCTTGACGATCTTCATCTTCAAGTCGACCCGATCCAAAACGTGATCCACCGAGTGCAAAGGTATGATCTTGATGCTCGGGCACTGGAATCACCATGTGAAGGCTTCCAAACCTCATCTTGTTGAAGCAATCACCAACTAATATCTTGCTAAATGATCTGAAACTAAAATCACAAGATTATTAGTAAACATAACTACATGAGTTAATCATCATCAAAACTAGAGTGGAAGGCCTCTGGGCCAACAAATAGCTCACTACAAGGAAGGGTTCAGGGCTGATCTTTGGTTGATTCTTTAGGTTGCAAAAATCAAGGAGAAAGGATAATTCCTGCTAAGATCGATTTTTCACCAGAGATCACTCTCTAAGCCTCTGAATTTTCTTAGAGAATTCTACTTCTCTTTTAGGGGCTAATACCCTCAAAATCTTCCTCTCTCGAAGAATTTTCAAAACCAGGTGAAAAGAAATTTTAAGCAGAAGACCCGAAGACTTGATCGTTCGCATCATCAACGAAACAAAATGGTCACGCGCTAACCAGACTTCCACGGCACACTTTCCCAGAAATCTCAGTAGAAGATTCTTGTAATTTTCTTGCTACTTGTAATTTTCTATGAATTTTATAAAGTTTTTCCCTTTTAACAATCAATAAAAAAAACAGTTGTCAATGTGATACACGATATGTATCATACAATACGATATGGTAATAAGATGATATGAAGCCGAAGGTTGTATTTGTGGTAGGTTAGTTATCGTACAATATGCCATTTGTATGTACGATACTCGATACACATCACATGATATACGATATGATACGTTACACAATTTGTATTATCTAATATGTTATCTTCGAACTTTAATTAGCGTTTTGTGTTTGATTTGGCTTTCAAGGCCATTATTGTTTAGTTATATGATATAAATCGTGAAGACCCAGTAGATTAAGATTTTTTTCACTTGATCTAACCCTATATTCTCATCTCTTGGTCATCTTCTTCGATCACCTTAACTCTAGCATTGAGGAGATTTGTTGAGCATCTTCTAGCTCTTTCTCTCTACGCGTGTGTGCTATTTCAGTATTTGATTCATTCTCTATTTATAATATTACACTATCCAAAACATGATATGTAATTGTTGATTTTTTAACTGTTGGATTAATTTCTCCCAAACAATTATTAGATGTAATGTACTCCTACTTAATTGTTTAATTACTAGCTCAATTAATTATGTATTGATTTAATTATTGGGATTAGTTGAATTTATTAAATATATGTTCCTATTGTTACTGTTTGATGATTCAGCATGTGTAACACTAACAAAAAAAACTTATACAATAAGCATTTAACTAAGAGTTTGTTTATGATGCTATTTTAGTTAATAGCATTATAGTCATTAGACTTAGAACTCAGAGGTAAGACTTGTGTACATACTTATTTATATACATATGAATTTTATATGACTGCGTCTTTTGACTTATTTTCATATCTCCTTATTTATTCATTGTTTAATGTTTAAATTTATCTATATTTTTGTGATATATATAATTATATGGTCATTTTATTAACTATTTAACGAGTTAACATATCTTATGATACATGATACGATACAATATGTGATATGATACCTATTGAAAATGTTATCACGAGCTGACAACTATGCTATTAAGTTCTCAAGTCATATAACAGTAAGCACAAAAAAATTATCACATCATATGAGAGTAAAGATTCGGTTGTTTGCAAAGAGGTATACCTTATTAACATATTTATGTCACCCTCACACATATTACTTTTTGTAAGTAGTGTGTGAGGGGTGACATAAATATATTTACTAATGGATGGGAGGGTTCATGTATAGTTAATGAAATAAATATCCCAATAATAAATATTCTAGTTAATAAAGTAGATAACACAAGGATATTCTTTCTTAATATCCCCGAGTAAGCAAACCAGGCCCACTTAAGCCACTTACTTTTTTTTTAAGGCCCTTTAACCATTGTTTGGGGTTGGATTATATTTTTCAAACAGGTTTAACCACTTAATTTGGGGTAATCTTTCTTAATAACTCAAATAACAAACCCCCACATCTAATGCTCAAGCCTCTGCTCCCTAGCTATCTCACTCTGCACCAAAAAAAATAAATAAATAAATAAAGAAGATTAAACCTGAGGACATTGATGCCCCAATATGCTGACGCTAACAATGAGTTCTCCTTCGGGGTGAGGTAAATTTTTTTTTTTTATTTAATTCTTCCAAAAAATTGTTTGCTTCTGAGAAGCAAAAACACAAGCATGCGTTATTGAAGTTTGCAATTCATATGTAGAAGAAGTGCACGCACACAGGAGAGAAACCCACATGGAGGATGGTTGACTTACCTTTAGGTTCTGTTGAGTATCTAGCACCTAAGTGCAAGATGGGCAGCAATGTAGTTGGAGCATCAAGATCAAGAATTCAGCCTTGAATGAAGAGAATTAAGGGTGTGTACTTGGTAAAGAGGAACCCCCATTGGCTCTGATGGTGGGATCTATGTAGCACGGACACGGCTACTCCGATATGTGTTGGGATTTGGGTCGAATAAATAGTTCACATCGGCTAGACGTGGGGATGGTCTTGGGAATATAAGGATTTGGGCAACTCCACCTAAAAGGCTAGTTTTTTGGGATGGTGTCTTCAAGTGGTATCAGAGCCATGCCCCGAACTTAGTCGTGTGTGTGAACTTAGTCGTGTGTGTGGGTGATGTTCGACGATGTAGATCCCCCAATGGCGCAAAGGCGCAATGGGCCTGCGCAAAAAGGCGCAATAGGTCCCTGTGAAGCTAATGTTGGGCTCTCGAGAAATTTGGCAGTGGTGCTCCTTTGCAATGGGTGTGCCGGCTACCACGCGGTGTAGAGGAGTGACCGACTGCAGTGCTTCACATAAGGCGTGTCGTAGCCTCACGCAGTGAAGAGTTAGATCTCGATGGAGCATTTGGTCTTCCGGTGTGAAGATAGTTGAGCTTGCAGGGAGACTCTTTGTTCGGGGGGATTGCTAGGATTTGAGGGGGGTTGTTAGGATTTGGGTCGAATAAATAGTCCCACATCGGCTAGACGTGGGGATGGTCTTGAGAATATAAGGATTTGGGCAACTCCACCTAAAAGGCTAGTCTTTTGGGATGGTGCCCCAAGTCCTTCAATATGGACACGACATGTGGATAAATGACAAATTCATAAAATTACACATGACATGTGTGTTTGACATGCGTGTCGGGTATGCTTCGGACACGACACAACTCCTACTATGGAGTGTTTATGCTACATAGGGTGGGACAACTAATGAGGATGAAGATGTGCCACTAGGTGTATTCGAGAGGCAGATAGCGAAGATGTTGAGGGGACAAAGGAGATGAAGAGAAGCATGGTGTAATGACCCATTAACCATAAGTGGTAGTCTAGATTTACCTCTGCATACTCAACCCTCACTTCACCACTTGTTGCGCGCGAGGCAACAACCAATAAGAAATCCACCAATAGAGATGATGCAACGGAGAAGTACACATACGACAAGAACAGAAAAACAAGAGAGAAAGCAAGCCAACACAATATTTAACGAGATTCGACAATTTGCCTACGTCCTCGGGGCAAGAGAGAGATTTTATTGATTCAACAATCAATACAAGGGAATACCAGAGGGATACTTCAAGGGATACAATTCATGAGGGCTCTAACGCATATTTATAGCCAAGAGAGTCACAGGGATTTAGAAAACCCTAACTGGATTCGACCCAAAAAGGAAAGGACTCCAAATCCTGAAAGGAGAACAGAACGCGTCTGTCGGTTGACCAGCCTGTCGACCGACCCTTGTCCTCGGTCGACCACCATTCGAGAGATAGCTCATGACAGTCGGTCGACCGTTCTATTGCCACAGTCGACCGCCCAGTCGACCGGGCCATGCCTGTGCACGTCGTGCACACCAGTCAACCTGGTTCTGTCTTGGCCTGCAACGAGTTCTTGTTCTTGCTCCTTTTGACTTTCAATCTCTGAACTATCTTCCTGATGAGTTTAAAAAATTCTTCCGATATCTTTTAACTCCTCTATCTCCTCTCTCCCTACATTTCTCATTTTACTCACTTCTTACTAGTCACTAGAACTAGATGTTTGGACTTTGCACCTATTTTGCTATTTTTGATGGTGGATTCTATATTATGTTTGTGAACTTTGGTAGATGGTGAGTAATCTTTCTTATGCCGTTACAGTTGTTATGGTATGCATGTTACTTGTTACATTTGGTGCATAATAAATGTTATGTTCGTTACATTTGGAATCTTTGGATGAGTTGTGGTTCGTCTTGTTTTATAATTGTCATTGTTATTCATTATCATGTTACATTTGTTATATTAACTCTGGTTAGGTAAAGTGATAAACTGGGGCTTTCTTCATCCCAGGAAACCTACAGACTTGTATTTGTGAGCTATATTATGTACATGTTTATAACTTCATGCTTCATAATTTATTTCCGATTGACTCTCAGCTGTTAGAAGTTAGTTTACTTGTTAATTGTTTTCATTTGATCGCTAGTTATATTTTACTTGCTAATTGCTATTGTTGGTTCTTTGTATCTCTTGTTTATTTGCTACTAATGAACGCTAGTAAATTGTAATTTGTATACCTTAGCTATTAGATATCATTAGGTTATATTTAATGTTTTTCCAAAAAATTTCTGCAACTTTTCCTAGCTCTACTTATCAATTTAAAAACAGCAGAAACACCCAGTTGGCTGGCAGCTAGGCAGTGTCTTAACACACTGGATCCCTGTAGCATATAATTAACAGACAAACTAATAATGTCTTATCATACTTGCAAGGGGAAAAAAAATTGAATTATTAACTTTAAAAAATATTTTAGGCTATGCAGGATAACCTACTAAGGATCTCCCTATCTGAGCTGATTTACTAAGATTAGAGCAGCAAAAATATTGCAGGAATCTATGTTCAAGACACAACCTAACAAAATTGAGACAGTCAGGCTTCTGAAGCTTCTTGTTGAAGTGCATTTCCCTACTTGTGTGTAGATTAGAAGGTGTAAATTGTTGGAAAGAGAGAGATTATTACCTAGGAAGCTGACTGGATTGCTGGATTGCCATGGGTCGCGTCGAGGAGATCGCCAAGGAAGTCGACGACGGAAGGCAAAGTGAACAGCAGCAGAAAACAGCAGCAGCAGCAGAATCAGGCAGGGTCGGTCGACCGGTCCCGGTCGACCGACGTGCACAGCATGCACAGAGCTTTGGGCGGTCGACCGGCCCGGTCGACCGAAGTGCTCTGACTGCAGGAACCAACTCTCGGGTTTTCTGGGTCGACCGGCCCGGTCGACCGGAAGGGACTGACTGTAATCAACCCAACTCTCGGGTTTTCTGGGTCGACCGTTCCGGTCGACCGGAAGAGGAAGCAGGTAGTCGATCGACCGTCCGGTCGACCGACAGTTGGGTTTTTTGGTTAATCTGCTGATCCGCTTGATGAGGTATTTAAGCCTATGTTGATTCTAGGGTTTAAATATATCCTGCGAAAAGGAACTAGCTAAGGGTTCTCTTGTATTCAAAGAGACCAAGAGATATTGTAATCATCTTCCTAATAAAAATCTCTCCATTGATTGCCCCGAGGACGTAGGCACGTTGGCCGAACCTCGTTAAATCTTGTTTTTGCGATTGTTTGTTCTTCTTGAATTTGTTTGATTGTTCTTTGTGGTTGAGATCTGTTGGATCCTCTATTGGTTGTTGTCATCGGCGCACAACAAGTGGTATCAGAGCATCCAGGTTGCTCTTTGGTTTTCTGAGGATTCGGAGGGCTCGAGATCGGATCCGGTGGAGATCGTGTGTCGATCTCAGATCTGAGGTATTGGGTGTTCAAGGAGATCGTGTGTCGATCTCAGAAGGACTCAAGGAGGGCTCGTTGAATCCGTGGTGGAGTAGATCTGGTGAGAAACTCGATCTAGGGTTTCAAGGGACAGGTAAAAATCATATTTTTATCTGTGTATAGATCTATTTCAAGTTAGTTGATCTTCCGCGTAGATAGAGGATCAGGGAAAAATCTCAATGGCAGAAGAAACTGCATCTGTTAAGACAATGAATAATCACCTAAGGATTGAAGTTGTTAAGTTTAATGGAACTAACAATTTTGGTATGTGGAGATGCGAGGTTATGGATGCGCTGAATGCATCAAACCTCGAAGACACTCTCTTATTGGAGAGGAAGAAGAACACGACCACTGATGAAGAGTGGGCGAAGATGAATAGATTGGCATGTGGCTTGATACGTTCATGCTTGTCGCAAGATATCAAATATCTTGCACAACATGAGACGTCGGCAAAGAAGCTGTGGGACACCCTTGCAAAGAAATACCTGACTAAGAGCGTGGAGTCTATGTTGCAGCTTAAGAGTAAGCTGTATCAGTTTCGAATGAAGAAGGGGAACACAGTAAATGAGCACATCAACCGATTCACAAAGCTTCTTACAGATCTGATAAATGTGGATGTCGTGGTAGAAGAGGAAGATAAGGCGGTCATCTTTCTGAATTCACTTCCTGCAGAGAAGTACGAGACATTCACACTGACCTTCATTAATGGAAGGCAGACCTTGGATTATGATGAGGTGTCGTCTGCATTGATGAGTTATGACACAAGGAAGAATGAGAGGCATCCTTCACAGTCAAGCTCAGTGGCGGAGGCACTGGAAGTAAGAAGCAGAGGTTCATCGCGGAAGGGCAAGGAGGTGAGAGGAAGATCGAAGTCCAGGTCGGGCTATAGGGATCTGAGGAAGGATCAGTGCATTTTTTGCCAAGAGATAGGGCACTGGAAAGTGGACTGTCCAAAGTTCAAGGGGAAGAAGAAGGAGTCGAAGGCTGAAACAAATCTTGCAAAAGTGACGAATACTCAGAGGAGCAGGTCACAGGCGGATGGAGCAGATTCGGACTCGTCAGGTTTCTCGTTTTCAGTCAGTTCTCCCATTATTGGTAACTCATGGAAAGATGAGTGGATTCTGGATACAGGTACAACATATCATGCGTGCCCTAATCGGGGCTGGTTTTCCAACTTTGAGCAGCTGGAGGGGTGTTCGGTCGTTATGGGCGATGATCACCCATGTAGCGTGGAGGGTGTAGGTACAATCCGAATCAGGATGTTTGATGGGATGGAAAGGGAGCTGAAAGGAGTGAGGTATGTACCTCAGTTGAAGAGAAATCTAATCTCTGTGGGAACTTTGGAAGCATCGGGCATGGTGATATCTGTTCGAGATGGTGATCTCAGGATGATCAAGGGCTCGATGGTGGTGATGAAGGGCGTCCGCCGAGGCAATCTCTACTACTTGAAGGGTAGTACGATTACAGATCAGGTGGAGACTTCAAGTTCATCAGATGATGCTGGCTCGGAGGACTGGCAGGGAAAGGTCGGACACGAAGATGGAAGGTCTTTGCAAGCTCCTGCAAAGAGGGAATCCATGGAAGGTGCTGCTACCTGCAAGTTAGAAGGTGGACACAGCGTTCTGGACAAGAAGACGGTGAGATTCAGCACCAATACTCACCACAATGAAGGTCTTCTTGATTGTGTTCACGTGAGTGTATGGGGACCTGCTAAGACGGCATCGCTTGGAGGTCACAGGTATTTGTCTCGTTCATTGATTGTTCATCTAGGCAAGTTTGGATATATCCAATAAGACAAAGGGGTGAAGTCCTAGATGTGTTGAGGAAGTGAAGAAGAAAAATGGAGAGGCAGATAGGTAGGAAGATAAAGGAGCTTCATATTGGTAATGTTGGAATAGACATTAACCAATTCCTACAATTTGGCCAGAACACAGGGATTGCTACTCACTTCTCAACAGGAACAGATGGGTTGGCTAAGGAAGTAATTCGTCCCTTGCTGGAGGAGGTTCGGAGATTGTTGTCTAATGCAGGATTGGACAAGTCGCTTTGGACTGAGGCGACTGAGTATACTAGCCATCTCAAGAATCGATCGACTGTGATAGGAGGTAAAGCTCCATTGAAAATTTGGTCTGGAAAATTTGCTCAAGATCATGGTATGCTGCGGGAATTTAGAAGTCCGGCTTACTTCAGTGCCAAGAGTGGCAAGGTGAATCCGCGGGCAAAGAGATTTGTCTACTTGGGCGTCAAGGGAAACAGCTACAGGTTGTGGGACCCCGAAGACAAGAAAATTATGATGAGCAGACATGTCATATTTGGAGAGGCTTCAGTAGTGAAGTCCACTGTCTCTCAGCAGGTGGAGAGGACGGAGACCAAGGAAGGATTGCAGCGGGTGGAGGTTGATGCTACTCCATCATCTCCAGTTGGTTCGGCGTCAAATGATACTTCAGCAGAGGTGACACCGGGTGGAGTTCATGATACCAAAGGTGATGCTGAACAGGTTGACGACATTGTTGAGGATGTCGAGTTATTTGCAGCAAATGGAACTAAGGTGAAACCACGGTCGTGGTTAAAGAAGCATGGATCTCAAGCTTGTGATATCGACAAGCTGAAGTTGAAGGCCGTTGTCCTCCATGATGGTCGGGAAGAGGTTCATATGACTCGGTCTGACAGGTTTGCTGCTGCAGATACAGGTACCATAATTTGAGCTTGTTGAAGCTCATTCAAATAAACTACGGTTGGCTTGATCCTTTTGGGCAAAGGTACGTAGGCAGCCGTAAAGGCGCAGCCATTTGGGGATGCAACTCTTATGAAGCTATTTGGGTTCTCGAGGAGCTGTTTAGGGCTTCACGTAGAGGTGAAGCGTTGTGGCCAGTTGGACTTCACGGAGAGGTGAGGTGTTGTGGTCTCGATGAACAGATGATCTTCAGGAGAGAAGATATTGAGCTTGCATAAGGAGTGGTGTGCATCCAGTTGAAGCCGATGATGTATGATGGGCTCTACACAGGCTTGGTGGACCGTCAGTGGAAGACAGGTAGACTAGATAGAGCTAGTCAGTTGGAGAGTCAGTGTTGGCTCGTAAGGAAGTCTCCATGAGGTCGTGAAGTTGCGAAGTAGAAGCCATGTTGGTGATCGGCAGGTATGAAAATTCTCCTAAGGTGAAGTGCAGGGAAGACATGTGCGATGTTTTCTAGGAATAGATGAGCCAAAGATTCCAAGCCGAGATCGTGTGTCGATTTCGCCGAGATCGTGTGTCGATTTCGACCGGTGCGCGCAAGCCGAGATCGTGTGTCGATTTCGCCGAGATCGTGTGTCGATTTCGCCAGGTGATGGACTGGGGTTCGTTGGAGTTCGGCTCAGATTTGGAAATCTTCGCCGAGGTGGAGAATTGTTGGAAAGAGAGAGATTATTACCTAGGAAGCTGACTGGATTGCTGGATTGCCATGGGTCGCGTCGAGGAGATCGCCAAGGAAGTCGACGACGGAAGGCAAAGTGAACAACAGCAGAAAACAGCAGCAGCAGCAGAATCAGGCAGGGTCGGTCGACCGGTCCGGTCGACCGACGTGCACAGCATGCACAGAGCTTTGGGCGGTCGACCGGCCCAGTCGACCGAAGTGCTCTGACTGCAGGAACCAACTCTCGGGTTTTCTGGGTCGACCGGCCCGGTCGACCGGAAGGGACTGACTGTAATCAACCCAACTCTCGGGTTTTCTGGGTCGACCGTTCCGGTCGACCGAAAGAGGAAGCAGGTAGTCGGTCGACCGTCCCGGTCGACCGACAGTCGGGTTTTTGGGTTAATCTGCTGATCCGCTTGATGAGGTATTTAAGCCTATGTTGATTCTAGGGTTTAAATATATCCTGCGAAAAGGAACTAGCTAAGGGTTCTCTTGTATTCAAAGAGACCAAGAGCTATTGTAATCATCTTCCTAATAAAAATCTCTCCATTGATTGCCCCGAGGACGTAGGCACGTTGGCCGAACCTCGTTAAATCTTGTTTTTGCGATTGTTTGTTCTTCTTGGATTTGTTTGATTGTTCTTTGTGGTTGAGATCTGTTGGATCCTCTATTGGTTGTTGTCATCGGCGCACAACATAAATGAATTCTGAAAGCTAAGTAATACTTTTTTGCATGCATAACGAGACTACGAAGACTACTAAACTCTTATAGACAATGAAACAAAACAACAATCTATGTCTTTACCCCATTAAATACTGTATAGTTTCAAGGATTACCATTTCTCCTTCTTGAATGTTTCTATGTGCGAAGAGGCCCCATCCTTGTACTCCAGATCTACCAAAACATACTCTACTTATGAAAGAAAGTGCCTGCAGGTAGCTGAGGTGCTCCCTAAATGTGGAAAATGACTCGGGATCCTTCTCATCCTGTGGCAAAATAGCAGAAGTGTAGCAGCTCGAGTTTCAAACCAAACAAGACAGTAAAGATAAAGTATAGACAGTAAATGCCCATGTAGTATGATAAGAGAAAATAATTACCCTAAATGCATTTAATCTTAAAACTGCATCAATCGAATGATGGCAAGGCCCTCTAATTTTGTATGCAATCGCGTCTTCCCACTCTCTCTAAAATAGGAGGAGCAGAATGTAAGTGACAGGAAAACTTTTATAAAGGCCTAAATAGGAGTACATCTGGGTAAAAAAACCAAATTTAGAGCAGAGTATAAATTCAAGAAATAAAATGTGATTGAAAGACATCTTGATGTGAAGCATTTCAAGAATCCAACAGAAATACAGGAATTCATGAGACTGTAGAACATCATACTGTTAGATCACATGAAGAAGAGCAAGAGAGAAGATGAAAAAGTTTCTCCAAAATTTCATTAGAGAGAGAGTGCCAAAATATATACAAGAACAATAGTATGGTGTAATAAATTATACGTAAAAATTCCTCCCAATATGAAATATATATAAATCATTTACATCTAACACATACTACTGTAAATGTTTCTTTCTAAAGCAGCACATCAAATGTATAACCAATAGACTACCATATGCTGTGCAAACAGAGAATAAAAACAAGTAGCATAAGACTTGCTTTACTGAAGCATCATATCGAATGTAAATTAATGGACAATTATACATTTTCCAGATAGAAAAAAGTACAAGAACTTAAAACATAAACCCCAAAATTATATGCAGAATGTTTCCTACATAAAAGGATCTAGTAAGCATCTGTATTTGGTGATCCTCAATGGAACAGCAATCTGGACCTTTGCGAGAGTGGTACACTACTTAACCAAAAGCTTCAGTTAAACTTAACCAATCTAACAAATTGGTACACAATTTTTTGGCTAATAATTACATATGATGTCAATTATATCACACACACACACACACGGATACATGGAATCAATGTGGATTGTGATTGGTGAGGATCGCAGAACAATTGTCTTCTGATACTAGTCCTTTGGTCAGAGGCACCCTAGACAGACCATGGGCGACTCAAAGAAACACACACAAGATTCATAGGAGAGGTTGGAATGGAAAAGGAGGTGGAAGAGGAAGATAAACCCAGTTGACGAGAAGGGAGCAACATTATAGAGTGAGATAGCATATCATGGGTCAACCTCAAGGGCAAAATATCAGTTCATAACTATGTTCGCATTAGAAAATTTATCTTTTCTCAAAACTCCTCAGTTTTCTCATCGTTTTACCTTAAAAAAAATCTCCATTATCTTCTCACCATGACAGCACTGGGCACATGATGGAAGAAGGAAACTACTACCTAAAATATATTCTCAGGCAATAGCACTTGGTCCAGCCAGAAAATGAAAATTTCTACCATGCTGAAGTGTTTTAGGCATCACATCCAATCAGCTCACCTCAGTCGAAGTTGATGAAAATGTAATCTATGTCTCCTTAAAGAGTACAGAAATATGTAGCTACATCTTCCACCTAACTGTTACTCAGGGTTGTCCTGGAATGTGGTCAGAGAGTATGTTGATCCAGCTTTATCTATGCCTCCTTTATAGTCCCAAAGAACATAATCTCCAACCAATAGATGCCTCCACATGTCTCTCAATACCCACATCATTGCTGCATTTTCTTACTCCAGCCTCTCACACTTGTTACTATCTTCAACAGGAAATCTAATCAAATCAAGGGAAGTGAGGTTTCTCATGTGATTCCTTCTTGTACTTTATCCATTCGTATGTCCTCTAAAAAAGAGAGCCACAGAAAACTGAGAGGCTCTCTTCTCCCTCTCTCCCCGCCTCCCCCCTCCTTACTCCGCTTTCCCCTCTCCCATCTTCCCATTCCTTCTTCCTCCTCCCCTCTTTAACCTCTCCTCTTCGTCGCTCGGTTTCACCGCAGACGGTAATCTAGTTTTTACCTCGCCATACACAACTTTCCTTGAAGGACAACACAATGTTCAATGCTCAGAGGACAGATGACCCAATTTTCAAGGCTCAGAGGATACGTGGGAGGCATCAATCAAGGAGCCACTAGAAGGCATAAAAAGATATTCTTGTTAGATTTTAGTGTTTGAATTATTGATTTTTGAGTTAATGATTATTACTGTGTTTGCTTATGTGGATTTTTCTGTATTTTTTGGTTGTTTAGCCTCCTTTTTTTAATTCAAGGTATTTTTGATTTTTTTTTTTTTTTCATTACAGGCCCATATACATTTCTGGAGTTGCTGGCTAGTGTTGACAGAATTATACAATTAAAAAAAATTGTTTTCCTAGAGGAGTGTTTTCCTCTTCCAATTTGCCTATGATTGGCATATAATTTGTGTGTGAAATCCAACATATACAGGGTGTAAAACATTGTTCGTTAAGTTTACTTTATTAATGCTGTTCTGCCATTTGTTGTTTTCCTGTGATGTCTGACCAGAATCAACTTTTAAAACCCTACTTATTGATTCAACTGAACTTATTTGAATCCTACTTCTTTGTTAAAACCCTAATCTCGTTCTGACGCAACACCAACCAGAATAAACCTCAATCATCCTGTAACTTTCTTACTTTCTTACTTTGTGAAGTCTTCATAACCCTAGTTCCCTTTATATACTCTTCCAAAAAACCTATACTTGAATCCTAACAGCCTTCAGTTTCCCTAACAGCCGTTACCACCCAGAATCAACTCCAGTCTGTCTATGAAACCATAAAACCTGCAGTAATAAAATAGAGACTGTTGTGATTCAAGGGAGGACACCCCCACGACCGGATCGACTTGGGGCGGCGCAGCAGATACGAACCACAGGATCTAATAAGGCAATTTGAAGAGAAGAAGAAGAAGATATTCCAAGTCACAATATAACGTGGTTCCTGTTGGCCCAAAGGCCCTTCACCCTAGTTTTGATGATGATCAACTCATGTAGTTATAGTTACTAATGATCTTGTGTTTAATTAGTGACAGATTCATGATCAAGATCTTAGTAGGTGCATAGCTCAACAAAGGATAAAAGAACAAGATTTGGAGCTTGCATGTGGTGATCCAAGGAGTTTTTGGATCAAGCTTGGACCAAGTCAAGAAGATGAGAAGCCTTCAAGGGAAGACTTCAAGAAGTTGAAGACTTGGGTCTAGGTATAGAATTTTGTATTTTGTTTTAGTAAAAATGTAAAGGATAGATAGTTGGTGGATTGCTCAAGTTATATCACACACACACACTCTTGATAGAACTCTTGATTTTAAGTGCTTTCATAAAAAGATTTTCTAGAGTAGAGAAAGATTTTTCTTTGAGACAAAATACTATTTTGGATTTTGGTATTTCATAGTTCATATCTTTAAACAAAATCATGATTAGTGCTTTATGTCAAAAACATAGATATTTCTTATTGATTGTGTAGTGGATCATATCCATACACACTATGCTTTAAAATGAACTCAAATATCTTGTTTTTGTATTTGATGAAGATTTAGAAAAACAAGTTTGGAAAAACATGTTTTGGAAAAATACATTTTAGTTATTGAGCTAATATTTCCAAGTTACAAAAATAGACCAAAACATATATAACATGTCTTGATTTTGTGCAAGCATGTTTGTTCTTTCAAGTATATTGGTAAAACTATTTTTGTAGAATTTCTATGTATTTTTAGGATTTTATAAAAGATTTTTAAATCCTGTTTTCAGACCTAGAGACTAGCTGACAGGCCATGTCGGTCGACCGGACCGGTCGACCGATGTGCACAGCCCTGTGCACGTTGTCAGCACAGTGGCCAGTCGACCGGGTCGGTCGACCGACAAGAGAGTTTGCTCTCTGGAAATGTCCAGTCGACCGACAGTTCATTCCAGGTTATCGGTCGACCGAGCCGGTCGACCGGTGGCTGCAACGGTCAGAAAAATGACCGTTGGCCGGTCGACCGTGCGGTCGACCGACAGCACTGACACAGCCCCAACGGCTCTATTTTCTGGCAACCTATAAAAGGGGGTTTTGTCAATTGTTTTGAGGTTAAGATTTTGGAGATTTCTTGAGCTGTTTTTCTGATACTTTTAGAAGAGTTTTCTCCACAAAATAGAGTGCTAATACTTCCAATCAAAAGGGAGTTTTTATCAAGAGAGTGTTAAAGTGATTTCTTGTGTTTTCTACCAAAACTTTCTTTCCTTGATTTCTCACACCACACTTGAGCTATCCATTGCTAGATATTCCTATAGGTGTGTTGTAGTGAGAGTGCTCTTTAGGTGATCAAGTGTTGTGATCATCAAAGAGATTTTTCTTTGTACTTTGAGGAAGCGGGCAAGTGTGCTCGTTGTGGTTGGAGTTCGGTTGTGAACTCTTGGTGATTCGAGGTGCGGCCTCGGCAAGCTTAGGGGGCTTGCGTGTGTACGGACTTGGGAGTCCGAGGGTTTGTAGGTGTACGGCACCGAGGAGAGATCCATTGGGATCTTGCATAGTGGAAACCCTTCGTGTGTCGAAGGCGGGGATGTAGAGCAAGTGTGCTCGAACCTCGAAACATACCCTTGTGTTTGCGATTGCTATCTCTTGCTCTCTTTCTCTCTTTGTCTCTTTATATCTTGCATTACTTTCATTGTCTTTACTTTACATGCTTGATATACCTTTGTGCTTAAATTGCTATACTTACTTGGGATTGCTTGTTAACACTAGTATTCAACCAAGAGAGCCAACGCGGCACCTCAACCCATTCAAGGGGAATCTAGAGGAGCTTGTCCAGAGCCTCGCAAGGGGAATTCGGTAACACTCTTGTGTTATACATAAGTGTTTAAATTAAAAGTAGTTTAATTTGGTCAACTTAGTTTTAATTCCGCATTATTTGTTCATAAGTGACCTTTAGATTAGCCATCACCTATTCACCCCCCCTCTAGGTGATCTTACAGTTCCACCGGTGAAACAGATCGTGTTTACGTCCACGGGAGAAGGGGGAGAAACTTCATTAAAACTTTGGGGGAGTACAATAAGAATTACTTACCTCACGCTGAGAAGTTACAAGCCTTAATGGCCGCCAAAAACAGCGAACCCTTGTGGCTAAGCTTCTCTTACAAGTTTCTCAGCTAAATGAATTACACTCTTAGGAATTACAAATTCATGGGATTCTCTTGGAATATATTGAAGGCCACTCCTAAGGGGTTATTTATAAATTATAGAACTCTCCTACTCCAAACAAATTTCTTCAATCAGAATAATAAAACTTGAATCCAACTCGGACTTAAAACACCTTCAATCAGAATAAAGAAAACTTGAATCCAACTCGGATTCAAAACAGATTCAGAAAAGGAAACTGTCAAATCCGACATTAATTGACTACTTCATGACGTATTCACGTCATAATCCTAACAACCTCTCCCTTGACTTGAATACGTCCAAGTCCGAGAATAGCCATCATGTTTCATGTGCTCACATCCACGCACAATTGAACAAATTTGACTTCATTTCCATCTCACTCTTTCTTTTCCATAACCCCTTATGGGGTTCACATTTTGATTAGGTCGAATAAGTTCAAATCCAATCTGAACTTTATTACACAATGATCTCCTTAATCTACAAAAGATTTATGAGAATGTGCTCCACAATAGGAGTAACGATCTGGACTACCTTATTGCGCGCCTAGTCCCAATCTCCCTTCGGGGTACAATTGAACATCTGTGCTCGAATCCATCATAGTCTCTGATTGTTCTATAACTACCACTTTTGAAGTCGAGAATAACTGCAATCCACCAACTGTAACCTCTGAATTTCGCAATATATACACATTGTCGAAACGTTCGGCTTGAAACATCACATATGCCTCTTTGAAAACTTCCATAGATCACCTTTCGAACTGAAACAGAACCCTTCTCTATGTAGGGCTCCAAGAGAGATGAGATTGTAACTTGATTCGAGAATATAACGAACGCTTTGAAGAGTAATGATACATCCATCATGAGACCAAATCTAGATTATTTTTTCACCAATCACCTTTCTTGTAGTAGAATTTTTCATGAAGACATCTCCCTCTTGAACCGAAGTGTATGAAGAGAACATCTTCCTATTGAAACTGAAATGCTGTGAACATCCTGAATCTATAACCCATCTATCTTTGTTACCAACCGGTCTGTCTGTAACAGATAGAATGTCGCACTGTTCTTCATCTCCTTCAACCAATTCAGTGACATTAGTATCTGGTTGTTTCTTCTTTTGGAGCCAACAGTAAGATCTAATATGCCCCTTCTTGTGATAATAGTTGCATGTCAAATTCTTGTGTTTTGAGTTACCCGTGGAACTTCCGTTATTACTCTTCTCCCTTGAATAATGAACTTGCCTGGAATCATCATGATGAGACTCAACCGTCAACTAGGTGTCAATTTTATCCTTATTGAGCAGATGCTCCTTGACCTCATTGACCTTGATTGTTGACTTGCCTCCATAGATGATAACTTCCCTAAAACTCTTATATGAAGAAGGTAAAGAACATGGTAATAGAAGTGTTTAATCCTCATCTTCTATCTTAACCTCTATTTTATCTAAATCATTGATAATAGAGAAAAAAATTTAATGTAAAACTTGATAGGTGTACCTTCATGCATGCGGAAAAGAAAAAAAACGCTGCTTCAGAATCAACCGATTCGCCAACGACTTCTTCAGATAGTGGTCCTGAAGTCGCTCCCACAGCGAGGACGCTGTTTTCTCCGTAGAAAACTCATCCAACACTTCGTCCGCTAAGCAAAACTGAATAACTGTCAAGGTTTTCTCATCCAACTCCTCCCAAGTTTGTTTCTTCATGTCTTGGAGTTTTTTCTCCCTCCCGAATAGTGTTTTCTTCAACCTGCTCTGGGTAAAGATGGCGTTCATCTTAATCTACCACCTGCTGAAACTGATGACGTCATCGAACTTTTGAATATCAAACTTGATCGCAGACATCTTCAAGTTGACCTTTCTCTGATACCAATTATTGGGAAATAATTTGTATGCTCTGATACCAATTGTTGTGATTTAGGAGAGGATGCCCCCACGACCGGATCGACTTGGGGCGGTGCAGGGATACGAACCAAAAGATCTAATAAAGCAACTTGAAGAAGAGAAGAAGAAGATATTCCAAAATAGATAGAAAGCCAACACACAATATAATGTGGTTCCACCGATCAAAAAGATCGTGTGCACGTCCACAGGAGAAGGGGAGAAATTTTATTAAAACTTTGGGATGTACAATAAGAATTATTTACACCTCACGCTGAGAAGTTACAAGCCCTTGATGGACGCAAAAAACAGCGAACACTTGTGGTTAAGCTTCTCTCACGAATTTCTCAGCTAGATGAATTACACCTTTATAAATTACAAATTCATGGGATTCTCTTGGAATACATTGAAGGCCACCCCTAAGGGGTTATTTATAAACCATAAAATTCTTCTAGTACTAAACAAACTCCTTCAATTAGAATAAAGTAAACTTGAATCCAACTCGGACTCAAAACACCTTCAATCAGAATAAAGGAAACTTGAATCCAACTCGGACTCAAAACAGATTCAGAGAAGAAAACTGTCAAATCCGTCATTAATTGACTACCTTCGTGACGTATTCACATCATAATCCTAACAGAGACATCATTGGAATTGCCTCAATTCATCTGGATTACAATTAAAACCATCTTCATGCCTTGCATTTACACTGAATCGTCAAGCATCCAAGTTTCTTGGCTTATTCCCATTGGTGCCACGTCAACTATCAAATATTCCAAGGTTCCTTGCAGTTCACTGCTGCTTCAGAGGGAGGGAGATAGATGAAACGTAGTTACACCTTCATGGTCTCAGATGATGTAGACTGCAACAACAAACAAATTGAAAGGAAATCAACTAAAAAGATAAAAGGTATTAGACAATACCAAACATGTTGATTTGCCCAAGAAGGGGAGGGTAATAGCACCTCATGCTTAAGATGAGGTAGGTTGCAACAACAAAACAAATTGAAAGCACAGCCTACTTTTATGATGCACAAACCAACACTGGATACCAAAATATACTGCTAAAAGATGAAAAGAACCAATCTACACGACATGCTCAGGACCTCAGGTTACTGAAATCATTGCAAACCAGTGCACAGGTTCTCTAATAACGAGAAGAAAACTTACACCATTTTAATATGAAGAAAATGGTGCAATATAATAAAAGGCTTTACTTAAAAATGTACTACAAAAACCTATCTACTTGCTAAAGAAAACACAATATTACAAAAACTTGACTACTTGCTAAAGAACCCAACACAAAAAAAATTACCTGGAAGCTATTTAAAAACTTAAAAGGAATACGCAAGAAAGAAATAGAAAAGAATTTCTACAGTAAACTAGTTTCTTCTCTCACGAACAAAAACTCCCAGGTATTGTTGACATGAAAAGTGCCACACGTATCGTTCACAGCACAATACCTTCTCTTCCTTCTCATTCTCACTTGCTTACCTGACCTCGCGCCTGCAAAATTCTTTCCCTTTCCAGATTGAAATCAGATACCAAAACCTGAGAATGCAACACTGACTATAAACCATATCTAGACTTGACGCAGTGACTCCAAATTTATGGTTGTGTTTACTTCCTGCATTATTCTGAAACTTCCAGGATCAATTGCAGCAAAAGAAAATTTTAATGGCTCCAATAACACCAAATGAGACCAGAATATGTAATAAGATGGTCACTTTTGGGCCTGATCCAACCAGAGGAAATAACCAGAAATTCAACTGACCTAAACCCTAGGTGGTTCAGTTAAAAATTACTTGATTTGAGCCAGCACTACTACAGTTACAGTCCTCACGTGTGGGTGAAGGTGTTTTATCTACATATCAGTTTTGACTTGCAAGAATTTATGAAACTGATTTTAAGTCAAACTCATCAAGTATCATGAGAATCCCAATTATGATTCAACAACAACACTGTTTGAGATTCTCATAGTTGTATGATGAAAAAACAGAGACATGAAAGTGATATTCGGTGTTCTTGTCAAAATCATAATTGGTATTTTTCTGGATGGTGGCACATTTCAATGTTTCAAAAATATTTAGCTGCCACCATAGATCAGAGTGTTACTTAGCCATGAAAGAATGGGTAATAAGCAAAAACAATATAAAATTAAATTATAACTCGTCAAGTATCATGAGAATGGCAATTATGATTCAACAAGAACACTGATATGCCAACCGTTGTATGCTGAAAAAACAGAGACATGAGAGTGATACGGTGTTCTTGTCAAAATCATAATTGATGGTTTCTGGATGGTTGACACATTTCAATTTTTCAAAAATATTTAGCTGAGTGCACTTAGCCATGAAATAATGGGTAAGAGATGTGTTAGATTTACAAAAATAAATCAACATTGAGTCTAAAAGACTACATCTTTATTGACATCAAAGAAATACAAAATACAAGTTATATGAATCCACAAGACTATGTCTCCTTATATAGACTATATAAAACTAAATCATATTTCTAACTATGACTCCAGATACTACTAGGACTCTAAATACTCTAATACTATTTCTATAATATATAATATACTTATTATATCTAACATTTCCCATCAAAGTGACGATAATACAAACATCGAGGTTTGCCCAACAAAAACTCAAAACCGCAGAGTGCTAAAACTACTGAATCGCTAAAGTGTAAACTGTTGAAATATCGATGCCAAACTGGTTGTTTGCTCATGCTGAATTGCAGATGCCTAATTGCTAAAATAAGTTGCCAAGTTGCCGAAATGAATTGTTGAATTACTCAAACACCCAAGATGAGTTACGAGCTGTTGAAAATGAATTGCTAAAAAATCAAAGCCAAATCTAAAAAGATTCAGATATATCTTCCTCTCATATGCACAAGTTGCAAGAGCGAGAGCTAAACCAAACAAGAAGTTGAAGTTGAAAAAATCTGAACCAACACGAATTGCCAAATTTCCGAAATCCAAACCAAACAAAGTGAGAAGTTTTCGAAATTTAAACTAAAATCAAAACAATATCTGAACCAAACCAAAGCTAAACCTAAGTGAAGCCGTCCAAACAAAAAATTTAAACCAAAACTCTGAACCAAACTAAATCTTCCAAGCGAATTCACTAGGTGATCTTACTCTTCTGCTGCGTGAGATTCCAAACAAAAATTTCAAAATCAAAATACCAAACAAACCTTCATGCGAGAAGTGCTGAAATTGGGCCTAATCTACACCATCTATACAAACCAACTCCAAACATTAGAATTCGCAAAATCCACTTTCACCGTTGCATTTAAAAAACCCAAAAACCTTGAAATCAGACACCAACTCACTGATCTATCGACGAAACAATTTCTATTATCTATCGACAAAACAATTTCTATCTAATTAACAGAATTTTTAGACAGAGAGAAACTGAATTCCAGACTGAAAAAAATAGGAGGTGAAATTGTTGAAGAACAAAATGTTGATCCAATGGTACAATCAATTTCTTTGTTTTAATGATTCTAAAACTCATGTAGTTGGTGGTAATATTTTTGTTTAGTGTTTATAAGTTTTACAAGTTTTCAAGAGTTAAAGTTTCGCTTAAAACCAACTTATAAGTGGAGTAATTGAAACATGCAAGATGTTCAAGTATAGGACTCAAGTGCAAGAAATCGGTTTTGGATGCGAAGAAGCACCACAAGAAGAATACTTGTAATCTTTATTTACTCTTGATTAAATGTAAGAATTTAGTTTGTTAAAATCTAGTTTAGATGTCTGAATACTCAAATATGCACACACAAAAAGATTTTTCAAATAGTTTGTTGGTTTTCCAAAATAGGGTTTTATGTGTTGGAGCTTTTGAAAAATTAGTTAATATATTGGATTTTATATAAAAATATTTTTCTATATATATATATATATATATATATATATATATATATATGGGTTACTGTACCTCAGCCTGCAGGCTGAGAGAGTTTCTCAGCCGGCGGGCGGGACGTGGCTGAATATATGCCACACATCGGCCGCAGAGTGGGGCGCCAAAAAAATCTAAAAATCCCGCCTAAACAATCGTGAAACAAATTGACAAAAATACCCCTTATATATGACGACTGCGACTTCTAGCATTGAAAAGTAAAAAAAACATTCCATGGTCGCAGACTTAATACAGAATAAAGAATACCAGAGGAAACATGCTATCGTATAGCAATGCGACCTCCTTCAGTACTCCGACCAAAGTCGCAATTTTCTTTCTCATGCCTTATGTAAAAAGATTTTTTATTTTACAAGGTAGTTCAGCCATGCGACCCTGAGATCAATTCGCGTATATCAAATCTTAAAAAAAATTACTATATTAATTAAACTGAATTAAATGGGTTAGTGAGGAAGACATTATTCCTCTGCCACTTGACGGAGACATGCTTGATGAAAGCATGTCCTCTGATGCTGTAGGCTCGCTTCCTCACAACAGGTCAGACGAAGAGCTTGATATAGACGATCCATTCTGGGAGTTTATCGGTGAAAAAAAAATCAGAAACAGAAAGATGATGAGGAAATAAGTGATGAACAGGAAGACCAGGAGAATGAAGACGACGAATCTGCTTATGATGGTGATAATGACGAGGATTAGGATTTCCTGATCTTCTGATCTTCTGATAAAGACGACGAAATATTTGTCTTCTTTTAAAAAGCTTTTAATTCTCTTTTTTTTGTAAAGACGACGAAATATTTGTCTTCTTTTAAAAAGCTTTTAATTCTCTTTTTTTTGTAAGGTCTCTTTCTCACTGTATTAACTTATAAACTTTTTTAATTATATATGAAACTGCGACCGCTGTTCTTAAACACTGCGACTATAGTCGTAGTCCTACTACGCATGCAATAAGTAAAAATAATTCATAGTTTATAGGCTGCTGAGATAAAAAGATACATTGAACTGCGACTGTAGAATCGGTCCTTATTCAGAAAAAGTCACAAATAAAGAACAAAAAGATTATAAATTAATACGTAACTGTGATTATACTATCGCTCTCGTTAAGTATTACGATCATAGTCGCGGTACTGCGATCATAGTCGCAGTACATGGTCGCATAATATATGTAAAAAACTAATTTAATTGTTCATAGGAGTATCAGACAACATTCAGAAATTATACGAAGGACAGTATTTGATGACTAACAGTTGACAATTTATGGTCGCAGTTACTTAATCATTTATCAGTTCCCAATGCGACTATGATCGCAATAATGAACTGTTTTGGAGTTTAAAGTAATTTAAAATTATAGTGTATTAACTTTTAATCTGTTTTGGATAACTGAACAGTCACCTAGGAAGTATAAAATTTTTGGGAAAGGTAGAAAATATATTTGACAGATATTCACGTGGTCCGAGAGCTTAAACCTTTTGGAATTACGGGATTAAAAAATATAAAGGGTCATCATCAAAGGATTAAAAACATACTAAGTTATTTTTGCTCAAACTCGTTACTCTCACTGTTCGGAAAATAGATTCAAAAAATGTCTTCACCACCGTCTTCACCGGAAAGAAGCCAATCATCTAATGATGATTGGATGTATAGTTCTGAACCGATGCCTCGCTACGGGTCAGAATCTGAGCTTGATACAGACGACCCGTTCAGGGACTTCATTGGTGAACCAAAACACAAACATGAAGAGGAAGAAAGTGAAGAGGAGACTGTCGCTGAAGAGGAGGAAGAGACGGAAAGTGATACAGAAGACGAAAGCATGACTCTTGATGACGAATCTGATTACGATGGTGATGACGAGGATTAGAAGTTTAAAAAATTGTATTTTATTTTTTTAAATATATATAAATCTATTTTTTAAGGTTAATTGTGTGAATTACATTTTTTACTACTATATCTTGGTTGAAATGCTGTACAATTGTTACAAACCTTCATTTTAAATATTTTACGCTAAACGATATACTGTGACCATGGACACAATTAATAATTATATTACTTCACCCGTATAAATTTTTAAAATGAAAGGTTGCGACCTTGGTCGCAGTTGCTGGACGCAGACATAATAAATACACTGCGACCTTGGTCGCAGTTGCTGGTCTACAGTCTTAATCAACAACAACACTGCTACCTTGGTCGCAGTTGCTGGACGCATACTTAATAAATACACTGCGACCTTGATCCCAGTTTCTGGTCTATGGTCTTAATCAACAACAACACTTCTACCTTGGTCGCCGTTACTGGACGCAGACTTAATAAATACACTGCGACCTTGGTCGCAGTTGCTGGTCTATACTCTTAATCAACAACAACACTGCGACGAGGTGACACGTCACCGCAGCAGTTGCTTAGTCGCAGTCTTTGGTCGCAATGTCGACCCTGGTCGCAGTTGTTTTGTGTTTGCACTGTAGTCTTATGCGACCTTGGTCGCAGTGTCGTCTCTGGTCCAAGTTGTTTTGTAACACCCCGCTCCCAGAATACGTACTTAGTTGCGTATTCAGATTTTTCGATCGTATTTTTCGATTTACTTCCTATATCTGGTTTGCTTTATGAATTATTTATATGATCGTTTTACCTTGGATCCGGATTCGCAGACTCAGAATCAGCCCTAGTCTGAACCGAGGACCCGATCCTAGGGTATTATTCGATTTGGTCTTTCTGGTATTTAGATTTGACCGATTTTAGTTTTAAACATCATTTTCCAATATTTTAGATTTTTTATGATTTTCTGGAATTTTCCTGAATTAAATCGAGAATCTTCAAAACCGGTGTCGACCAGTGCCGCTGACCGATTCCCGGATTTTAATTTACAAACCGATAGGAATTACTAGAAGTGTTTGTTTACATTATTTCTTAAAATCACATTTCCTATCTAAATACTTTTTCTGAGGATTTTATGAATTTATGAAAATTCCACCGGATTGGGTGTCAGCCAGTATCGCTGGTTGATTCCAAGATTTTTAGTTTACAATCAGAATTGAATTTCTGAATTCCGCTTTCGCATTGTATCTTAGAATTGTATTTTCTTCATTACTACATTTTCTGAGATTTTTTAGAATTTATCAAAATCCGGCCGACCCGGTGTAGACCGGTATCGGCGGTTGACTTCTGGATTTTTAATTTGAAAACGGTTTATTTATTTCTGAAAACTGATTTCATATTATTCCTCAGAATGACGTTTTCTACCTCTGGGTATTTTTGGGGATTTTTCTGGAACAGTCGATATTTCGCGACCATATTATAATATTATTATTCTTTTAATCTTTTCTTTTCTTTCTTTCTTTTCTCTTCTTTTCTCCACCGACCCCAGCAGCCCACTCCTCCACGTGGGCGACACTCCCCCTCACCTACTCCCCTATCCCATCAATCTCTTCCTCTTTTTATTCTTTTTCTTCTCTTTTCTTTTTCACTATTTTCTTTCTTCCTTCTTTTCTTTTCCCTTCACTTCTCCTCCTCCTCCATCTGAGCGCGCCCAGCCGACCCTCCCTCCGGCGCCTCCGGCTACCAACTCCGGCGAGGAAGGCCCCAACTCCGACGAGCCTCCTCCTCCTCCTTCTCTTTTTCTTTTCCTTTACTTTCCTTTCTTTCTTTTTCTTCCTTTCCCTCTCCTTTCCCTTCTCCCTCTCTCTCTGTTGGCCTCTCCGGCGGCTAGGACCGCCGCCGGGTGGCCACTGGCCGGAGAGGGGCAACCATCTCCCCCTCTCCCTCCTCTCTTTCTCTCTCTCTGATTTTTTTTCTCCCCCTCTTCACCCCTCTTTCCCTCTCTTTTTGGGGTGGCCGGCGCCACCCCGGATCCGGGCGCCGCCGGCGGCGTGCCGGCGGCTGCGGGCGACCAGGGGGCCCTGGGCCCCCTGTGCGTGGCTGAGGGGGGCAACAGCCCCCCTCTTTCTCTGCTGAGGGGGCAACAGCCCCCTCTTTCTCTCCCTCTCTCCTGGGGAGTGGCCGGCGCCACTCCCCCTGCCGGTGGCCGGCGCCGCCCGGCGCCGCCACCTAGCCGGCGGCCAGCCGAGCGCCCCCAGAGGGGGGCGCTGTGTGTGAGCAGAGGGGGCAACAGCCCCCCTTCTCTCTGTTTCTCTCTCTCCTGTTCTCACTCTCTCTCTCTCTCCTGTTCTCTTTCTCTCTCTCTCTCTGTATCTCTCTCTCACTCTAGCCTTCTCCTCTCTCCTGAATAATCTCTCTCTCTCCCCCTTTCTCTCTCTAGATCTCCCTTCTCCTCTGTAAATTGCTGACGCGGATCCCATCCCCGCGTCCAGACAATCCCTTGACGCGGATCATCGCGCTCTTGTATCGACGCGACGCGGAGTTCATGCTCGCGTCTGCGTTCTCCTCGCGTCCTGACTTGGACGCGAGTGTCGAACCCCACGTTTGTGGTATCCTCGCAACGCGACTCCCGCGTCTGTGATTCCCGCGTCTGCTATTCCCGCGACGCGACTCCCGCGTCTGCGACCCCCACGTCTCACTCGCATAACTCGCGTCTCCTTGTGCACTCTCTCTTTCCATATACTTCTCTCTCTAGGTTTCTCTCTCTAACTCTTCTCTCTCCACTTCATTTTCTCCCTCCAAAAATATTTATATATTATTATATTTTATGGCGCGTGCGCGGAGTTCCATGGATTTCGGACTTTTCGGCATTCCGGTGATTTAGGCGAGTGTCCTCGCCTCCATTTGGGTTTCCCGCTTTGTCGGGTCGACATGTATTTTACTCCATGTTTTCATGTATTATGTATTGGGCTGAGTCCCTGTATTTGTGTATGGCCGAGTGCCAATGACTGGACATGTATTGCTCTGTGACGAATGCTTGTATAAGGTAGTTTCATTCTTGTACATATACCATGCCTGTGATGTATTGTACTGCTTTATACCATGCGTGGTCGACCCTTCGTGGTCGTTGGACTCTGGGTTTCTGTCCACTCCTGGGATGGCTAGTAGTCACCGAGAGTGCGCTTAAACCCCGAGCGTACTTGGCTTTCGGACCCTTCAGCCTCCGGTCCCTCACTATCTCGAAAGAGACGTGATTTGGATCGTCAGGTTTCTCATTCAGCCTCCGGTCTCTCACTATCTCGAAAGAGGCGTGATTGGGATCGTCAGGTTTCTCATTCAGCCTCCGGTCCCTCACTATCTCGAAAGAGACGTGATTGGGATCGTCAGGTCTCTCAGCTCCGCCTGGTTATCATGATCAGCGCTCAGCGCTTTACCACTAGATTCGTCTAGGCGAGATGCTGCCGGATTTTCTACTCGCACTTTAAGCCGAGTCGTCCCGATAATCATGCCAGACGCTCCAGTGTTAAATACTGTTTGCTGTCTGTACACTCCAGCTTGCTCAGCTCCGCTTGATTGTGCTCAGCTACTATTCTATCACATGCCATGTATTTACCTAATAAGTTAACACTTGACATGCCATGCCATTACTTCATACCTGTCTTTTACATGCTACTATCTAACACCTGTTGTACCACTTGACAACTGACGTGTTATTGTTGGCCAAAGGTCGTCCACTCTAGTTTTGATGATGATTAACTCATGTAGTTATGTTTACTAATAATCTTGTGTTGTTTAAGTTTCAGATCATTAACCAAGATATTAGTTGGTGATTAGCTTCAACAAGGTGTTTAGAAGCTTTTCATGATGATTCCAGGGCCAAAGCGTCAAGATCACACATTGCCTAGCCCATGGATGGAGTTTTGGAGCAAGTCTACTTGAAGATGAAGATCGTCAAGAAGACTTAGGTATCCATAGTTTAGATAGTGTGTTTTTAGATCCATTTGTAAAGTTTAGTATAGTTGATATGCTCAAGTGCACACAACACACAAAAGATTTATGTTTTGGATTTTGGTTTTCATGAATAGTAGATCAAAACAAGCTTAAATAGTTTTTATGTATATTAGATATGTTCTAGATATACATACATGGTTTTAACTTCCTATACAAGCTTATTTGATGTCCCTATTCATGTGTTGAAAAATCAAGTTTGATAAAAATACAAGTGTTGGTTTTTGATAAACTTTACAAGACACAAAATGAATTGATATGATTGATATATGTCTTGAAATTTTTATCACAAGTTTGTGTTTTCAATACAAAATGTTAAAACAAGTTTTATGGGATTTTCAGAAAAGATAAAAGATTTTTATAAAATAATTTTCCCAGTTTTTCTGACCCAGTTTTTGTTCCAGGCTTCAACCAAGTCAACTAGTAGCCTGACTAGTCGACTAAGGCTGAGGTCGGTCGACCGGGCCGGTCGACCGACGTGCACAAATCTGTGCACGTTTGGAGACACTGGGACGGTCGACCGCTCCGGTCGACCGGAGCACTTACAGTGCTCTCTGTTTGTTTCGGTCGACCGGGCCGGTCGACCACAGTTGCCCAACGGTCATATTTCTGACCGTTGGCGGTCGACCGGGCCGGTCGACCGTTGCCTGTCAGAGCTGCCAGCTCAGCTCTAACGGCTAGTTTTCTGATGGGCCTATAAAAACCCCATCTCTTTGGGTTTTTAGCCAAGGTTTTTAGAGACAAAATTTCCAGACTTTCTCTATTATTTAAAAGAGTTTTTAAAAGAGTTTTGAGCCAAAAAGAATTCATCTTATTTGTTTTTAGGTTTTTGAAAAAATCAAAGAAAAGAATATTTTGGGAGATTTGTCTTGGTTTTCATTCTATATCTTTTACAAGAATTTTCCCAAGTGTTTTTCTTTGTTGCTTGTTTTCCAAACACCTAGTTTTCCACACTTGAGCTATCTTCTATCCTAATCTATTAGGATCATTTTGTTTTGTGGAAAAAGAAAAAGGAAAGAGGTTTGTGGTTGAAAGAGACCACTTATTGTAAACCTTGATTTCTTGGTTGCTCCCTCTTTGGTAGAGGTTGAGGTTGTGATTTGGGTTGTTGGTTTGCTCCCTCTATTGTGAGGTGGAGATTGGTGTTTACTCCCTCTTGGTGAGGTGGAGTTGGTTGTTGGTTTGTATCCCTCAAGTGTGAGGTGGATTGTTTATTGTATTGGCTACGGGCCTACCCCTCGGTTGTGAGGTGGTTGTTTGAGAGAGGAGTTCGGTACTCCATTGTTGTAAAAATCCTTCTCGGTGAAGGTTCCCTCTGTGGGAGTCCTCGGTGGACGGTATAGTGGATTGGAAATCCTACACGGTGGTGTAGGCGGGGATGTAGAGCAAGGGTGCTCGAACCTCGAAACATATCATTGTGTTTGCGTTTGATCCACTTGTCTCTAAACTCTCTCTTTACATTTGTGCAAAGCATCTTACATAACATCATATCATATTTGCTTGTGTTGAGCATAATTCATATCATACATATCTATTTGCTTGTGTTGCCTTGCATATATTCTTATTGCTATTCATCCTTATTTGCTTGGCTTGCTTGTGTGTGTGCCTAACTTATACTTAACCAACAAGAGCTTCACATAGCACCTCAACCCATTTAAGGGGAATCACGAGGAGTTAGTTCAGAGCCCGTCACGGGGAATTCGGCTACACTTGTTGTGTTGTATTAAGTTTGTGCAAAATTTGCATTAGCTTCCGCATTTAGCGCACTTAGTTTTGCATTTAGTTTTAGATTAGCACTAACACCTATTCACCCCCCCTCTAGGTGTTCCCTTTCAATTGGTATCAGAGCTAGTGCTCCTGATACTTAGGCTTAACATCCTGGGAGTGAGATCCTTTTGGTTGCTAATCTTTTGTTTGCATTTGCTTGCTTGCACACATATAGTTTACCATGGCTTTCATGACCCCACCTATGTTTGACCCTTCCAACATTCATGTTTGGAAGATTAGGATGACCGTTTATTTACAAACCCTAGGTCATAAAGTTTACCTTGCCATTATCAAGGAATCCTTCCTTAGTGATAGCAATCATATAGGGGCCAATGCACAAGCCCTAGAGGCCATTAGAAGCACATTATCTAAAGATTATCTTTTACGTGTTTCTAACATTGATTCCGCCTTTGCAGTGTGGAACAAATTGATAACAACCACCACCACCTCCGAGCTTCAAGTGCAAATTCAAGAAGAGGAATCTAGTGGAGAGTCCGAGTCACAATGCTTCATGGTCCAAGGAATGACTCCCTTGAGGTACATTCGGAACCCCACTTAGATAATGATGATTGTGCTAGTTCTTCAAATGATTATGTTGATCCCCATGCCTTGAATGAAGAACTATCCATTGTGTGTGAAAAGTTAATAGAAAATTATAAGATTTTGAAAAGAAAATTCTAGAAATTGAAAAAGAAAATAAAAGTTTGCATTCTAGACTTGATTGTGTTTTGCAAGAGAAGGTTGAGGTCTATAATGAAAGGGATTCATTGAGATCTCAATTGGAACTTGCACTAAAAGAAATGAATTTTTAAAATCTAAAAATGATTGCCATATTATTTTGAAGAAAAATGAAAACTTGTCTTCTAAAATTGATTTTGTTTTAAAAGAGAATGTTGATTTGAAAAATAAAATAATTTCTATTTCAAATGATTTGAATGTTTGTTTAAAGAAAAATGTTGCTTTGCAAAATAAGATTGATGAACATGTTTGCCATGCTAGGGTAGTTTCACCTAGATCACCCCTTGCATGCTCCACTTCTTCTATGATTAAAAATGATATAAACATGTTGAAGAAGAAAATAGATTGTTTGGGCTCCACTATGAGCCAATGTGCTAAGAACCATACACGCTTGGAGACCTTGGTTCGAAAGAAACAAGTTCCATCATTTATGCATGGACACCTTCCACGGCATACACATGATCCACACGGACACCATCAACACATGTATGCTCATGTGTACACATGTACACATTGTGGCCGAAAAGGCCATCTTGCTAAATTTTGTTTTGATAGAATACATGTTTCTAATTTAGCAAAGAAGTTTGTTTGGGTTAGAGAAGTACTAACCCCCATGGACCCAAGAAGATATGGGTACCAAAGACCACCCCTCCTATTATTTTTGATGTAGGTGTGGGCTCTCACATGACGTGAGAGTGATGACACCTTGGAGTGGATGCGTTCCGGACTTAAAGGAAATCAATTGGATGCATCACTTTCAAGGGAAG